>VYZP01064824.1:0-16081 GCA_013400635.1 Hypocryptadius cinnamomeus | reverse complement strand
CAGACCAAGACTCCCATCCAGCTTGGTGTTCTGATGCCTGTTTCGACATAGAAATGAAACAACACACACTTTTGAGATAAAATTAGCATAGGAAGTAATATAAAAGTGGATCTTTGTTGTTACAAACATTCTATATCGCTATATTACTAAAGCTTCATACCTTGTGGCGTGATTTCCCGAGCAGCTCTTTACACCACAGCCACCAGACTTCACTTGACTCCTGAACTAGTTAACCTGCTCTTTTATAATACCCAACCCAATTGGATCTGGCTGTGGCCTGTTAAAGGCAATAATTAACACAGCTGTATTCAATTACATGTGAGATTATTTTCATCAGTGTCTCTATTTTACTGCCTTCTATCCACTACAGATCTTTATTTGAAGCCTCCAGAGGCAGTTATGGAAAAATGTCCACAAAATCCTACTCCCACAGGGGTGAATACAGTTTTATAGGTTTTAGGAAATTAGCATAATTGACAAAAATCACCAATTAGGAGGACAAGTGGTGATGCAATTCCCCCTCAGGTAAAGCCCCTTTTCTGGAGACCCCTCCTTGGTACTTGCTGTACTTTGTTTATGAAAATGTGTCTCGAATAGCTGTTTTCAACTTTGGTAGCCAGGGAGAAACAAGATAGCATCGAGATCCTGAAATTTGTTTTGTCTTCCTGCCTAGAAAAATGCTGAAGCTAAGTTGCAATAAGAAGCTACAAAGCTACAAATATATGTGCAAGGAATACAGTGAATATAGAGGAGGAAAAAAGGGTAAAAACTAAAATGGCATGATTTCTCCCTCTTTTAGACACTAACAAGACTCTGCTTTGTTGTTGTAGTGTGCTTTTTATTAGTATGTTTACTGTTTGATTTGTAATTTTGTAGTTTCCTTATGCCGTTCCTTTTGTCCCTGCCCTTTTCCCAGAACTTTCGTCACTCCTCCTTTTATTAGATGCCAGTTTCTCCCGGAGCCTGCCTCCCTTCGAGAATTTTCCCTGGTAGTTTTGTATTTTTTCAAAGTTTATTAGTTCACTGAAAATGTTCTCCTCCCTTGAAATTCTTTATTGGTTTATACATTGTATTCTCCGCCTTGTTTTTTACTCCCAATTCTCCTGATTTGTGAAGGATTGTATCCTCCCCTTGGGACCTGCCCCTGCATATAAGTTACTGTCTGCCCTCAGTTCGGGGTCCTGTAACCCTGAAGAGGGGAAGCTTTACCATCGAATAAAGTTACCCCAGGAACCGTGGTGCTGTTCTTTTGTTTCATACTGCGCCATCACTGGTAGCTGGGATTTAGCGGAGCTCGGGGGCTGGGGACTGTCGCCCCCTGCCACCATCCAGCCGGGACCGAGCGACACTTTGTCCAGTCTCTACTCCATATTTAATCACACCATCACATCATACTACAACTACAGCTACTATGAATACTTCTTTTATCCAGGCCCAGTTTGGTAACCATGAAATGAGTGTACTGAATGCATATTCGAGGTTTAATGAGCTCCTTAGAGGATTACCTGGTGTAGAATTCGAGTTTGCTTTCAAATTTCAACCAAATCCTTATTAATTCTGTCATTCTGATTTACATAAGAACAACAGTGTTAATAATTTTGCAGCTAGTAGGAAATTGAGAGTCATTAATAGTGTCACAGAATAAACTTACAGTGAGTTGGATGCAACTGCTGGATGCAGCAATTCTTGGCTGCTGGCTGGATGCTGCAATTCTTAGCTGCTGCCCTCTTCAGTCCCTTTGCCAGCTGATTCCTGAATATAACTGGGCTGTTCTTTAAACTCTCAGGCAGGATGGTCTTGGTGAGCTGGCTCTTTTCCCCTGTTTTAGACTTAATACCAGAGAGTCCTTGGCTTTTCTTATTTGCAGGAGTGCAGGAGAAGGTATTTTAGAATTTAATATCGTAAACCATCTTCAACTATTTGCTATTCTTCTCCTTTTGCCAAATGCCAATAGATCCTTCTTGGGAGAATTTGGCAAACAGAGAAACTGATAAATCACTCAGCGTTTTCCTAGTTCATATTTTAAAGTTTGAAAGAAAGGTCTCATTTCTCTTACCCCTATGGCACAGTACCTTAACTTAGTTTCCCTTCTAAGGGGTTTATCAAAGCAGGACTGTTTACTGACCTGTACGGTGTGTCAGGAGCGGCTGTTCCGACCAGAGCCTCGCAGCGCAGACGAGAACTGCCGCTGCCCGTGGCTCCCTGCACACAGAGCGTCTCCCAGCGCAATCCGGGAGCGCTGCGCGGGGACGGTGCCGCGGTGGGGACACCCCCGGCACGAGGGGCGCCGAGCTCCGCCCCAGCCGCGCTGTCTGCCCCCCGCCGCCGCTTTTGGTTTGTGTCTGAAACAAAACTCGTTACTGCGGAAACCGCCACGGAGCCGTCCCCGCCTACAAACGAGGCGTCGGCTACCCCAAGCGGCTCGGCTCAACTCCGCCTCTGCCCCCGCCGCAGCAGAAGCGGCGCCACACCCGGGGAGCGCGTCCCCGCCCACAAGTCTCACATTCCCGGCCCGCTCTGGGCGGCACGGGCGGGGCCCAGGGGCGGCGGGGAGGCCGGGCCGCGGCCGCGTAGAGGTGCTTCCCCCCGCCCCAGAACAGGGGCGGAGCGGTACAGAGGCGGCTCCGGGCTGGGCCCGGGCTCACTCCCCGGCTCGTCTCCCGGCCGTTACCGGGCTAACCGCAGGGGCCTGTCGGCCCCCCTCAGAGCGGCTGCTCCCCGCTTCCCTCACGGGGGACGCGGTCTCTCCGCTCGCGGTACTGCCCCGTGACTTCAGGCCGTAGTTTCGCCCCTGCCTCAGAACCCAGGAAAAAACCCCCACAAAATTTCTGCTTTTCTCACAGCAGAAGCTGAGCCCCTCTCCGAACCGGCCCGCTTCAGCCTGCCGAGGTCTAGGACCTCTCTTTCCACAGACGGAACATAGGAGGTGGGGGCCGCTCCCCCGCCTTCCGCCGTGGCGTGGGCCGGGCCCACCCCGGCCGCGCCGAGAAGCCTGTCTCGTTTATCCTCAGGCGAAGCCCACATTCGAAACCCGCGCGTGTTAAACACGAAATAAACTTTTACAAGGTCATGCTCTCTCCACCAATAAACATCCTCAGCCGGTGGCACATACACGCACTCTCGCCCCGCTTTCCCCCCAGCTGAGCTAGGGCGGGTTGGAAAATGGGCAGAAGAAGCAGCTTTGAGAAACCACTCCAGAAGCGGGTCCCCTCCGCCGTACGTGGATTTTCCTGATACGCTAGCAATTACTGACCTTACACAGGTATGCAATAGATGCACAGATTTACAATACACACGTCAGATTTTTTCCAGGTGTATGAGGGAAAGCAGGTGCCTACGAGCCTAGAACAGTTATCAGACTTAATACAAGAAAATGTTGGTAGCCACTGAATAAGAAAATTTGAGTTAGCATTTAATGTTTGGGGGAAAAAAAAAGGGGGGGGGGATTCTGAAGCCCTGAAGACGTCTGAAAAGAAAGTTACTGTACCATTTTGCTACAGTCATCATTATTAGTACCAAAATAGAAGTGAACCTTCTGATAGAGCTGGTAAGTAGCCTGGGTTTTTATCAGTGGTGTGGACTGTAAAAGGAAGAGATAAGAAGTTCCCAAGGATGCACAGATAACTGTAAGGAAAGGACCTTAGTTCAGCAAAACTGTTCAATTCATTGTTCATTCCATAACTCTCAAAACTCCATGAGCGTTGCCTGGGGTGGGACAAGCCCAGAGCTGTGTTTCATTTAGTGAAGCTTTAGTAGCCACATTACCCATAGTAATCAATAGCAAGGCACTAAAGGGACCAATGCTTTTTACAATTGGTGTCATGAGATGGAAAAATTGTCAGCATCACTAAAGGCCTGTGGCAGAAGAGAAAAACTCTCTTCATCAACAGCCTGTTGAAAGGGTTTTTTTTTTTTAGATTGCTTAAAGTTTTTTCTTTCATTGTCAGAAGTGTCGGATCCTTATTCTGCATCCATAATTTGAAACAGCTGAATATTTTCTCATCACAGTGTGCTAGGAGACTATAAAAATACATACACAATAGACAATAAAGCCTTGAAAAAAATTATTTGAATGTGCCTAGACAAATTCTATGACTGTGATTTTTTTTTTTCTTTTTGACTTATTTAGTTGAGAAAGATAAAATAGGAGAGGTGACACGCTATGCTAAAATTGCTTGTTATCTGTTTTGGAGATACTGATAATTCCAAAACACAGGAACTGAAGCAGAACTGAAGCAATGCACCAGCTGGTAAAGCAAGAGGCAGCGATGTGTTGGTGAAGAGCTGTGTTGTTAAAATATGGGCTCAGAACTGGAGAATTAACTTGCCTTGCACATCTGCAGGGGAAAATGGCTCACAGCCAATAGTAAAATATGCTTATAGAAAAAGATGCAGGATGACATTAATGGGACAAAATTCACCTCAAGGCCAGAAGGAAAGGGAACTTGGTACTTATTTTAAACACAACCCATTTCAGTCCCTCATGTTGAATCTGATAGATTTCAGCCAGCTGTGTTTTCACACCCACGTGCTCACAAGCACCGAGAAGCCCATGTCAAAGCAGCTACTCCAGGCAGGCTGGAGGTCCCCGTGGGAGAAAAGGAGTGGTGACCCTTGAGTAGGTGCCATGTGTCTGGGGTTGTTTCTTAGCAGTGGAAAACTCGTTCATTGTGCTGGTTTGGGCTGGCATGGAGTTAATTTTCTTCACAGTATCTGGTATGGGGTGGTTTTGATTTGTGCCTGACACAGTGTTGATAACTCAGGGATGTTTTAGCTGTTGCTGAGCAGCCCTTGCAGAGTCAAGGCTTTTTCTGCTCTCAGCCCACCAGGGAGCAGACTGGCGGTGCACAAGGAGTTGGGAGGAGGAGACACAGGCGGGACAGCTGATCCCAAATGACCATAGGGACATCCCACACCATATGACATTGAGCTCAGGAATTAATCTGGAGGGGAGGGAGGTCAGCCAGAGCAGCAGTTGCTTGGGGACTGGCTGGGCATCTGTCGCTGATGAGCAATTAGGCTTTTGGCAACACTTTTCTTGATTTAGGGCTTTTTTATCTTTGCTTCCCTATTTTACATTTTAAATTTTATTTTTTCTGCTATTTGTTTGAAGGAGGCCATGGTGGTGATTTGAGTTTTTTTTTTGTTGTTGTTGTTTTATTTGGCAAATCATGTTTATCTCAACCCCACAAGTTATTGCATTTTTACCCATCCAGTTCTCTCCCCTATCCCATTGGGAGGGGGATGCACAGGTTCCTGCGTGGAGCTGAGCTGCCTGCCAGGGTTAAATACCAGATAAAAATACCAGAGCCACCCAGGTATTTGTATCCATCAGCTAGTACAAGGTGATGTTCCAACATAATCTTGCTTACCTCATCACCCATAAATCGTAGGGAGGGTTGTTACCTGTGTGTGTTTCCTCATTTCAGTAACTTTTTGGCCTTTTTCCATGCTGGGGTAAGAAGCAGTAGGCACGCACTATGCTGGAACCCTGCTGCCATCCTCCTGCTATCAGACCTCGGGTCCTCTGCTGACAAGTCATCCTACCATGACCTTATCAGAGCTCAGTCCTCCTGATCTTGATGTAAACAGCACATTCCTCAGCATTTGCTAGTTTAATTGCTGTTAGTCATGTCCTCAGTTATCAATTCATGCTGTTCCTTGAAACTGTGCTGCTGCTCATGCTTTCACATAAATAATTCTCACTCATGTTTGCTTCAAACCATTCTTAATGTCTCTGTTTCAGCTCCCTGGAGCAGTGTGACATGGGCAGGCCTTTATAACAGAGCTGTGTCCAAATGTTGAAATGCAGCCTGGCAAATATTTTTGGAGACCATTGACAGAGTCTTTCTACAAGATTTCCCAAACAGATTGGTGTCATAGTGGTACTATTCAACATTTTCACTGGTATTCCAGAAACAAATATGACAAAACGCTGCCTATTTAAATTGCATGTAAACAAAGGTCTGTCTCTTCTGTTTTAATTGCACCGTACCTCTAAACATAGTATGCTACTGTCTATTGCTAGTGTAATCACCTACAAAGTCGTGCTTCTAGGAACAGGAAGAGAACTTAAATGTACACATTATGTCTTGGTGAATAGCACCAGTCAAATGGATTTAAGGAATCTTCTGAACATAGAGCTTCCCATAAATAAACTCCTAATGTAATTCTGTGGCAAAGAGAACTACTGCAGGAAGTGGATGTAAACAGAATGTGTTGTGGTGATTTTATCCCTTGTCCTACAGAACCTGTGAAACCACTGTTAAACCACTCTGTTACTGGGTCAACACTGGGGCTGAAGTTTTGAAATGTTATACCGAAGAATTGATACAAGGGCCACAAAAATCCATACTCAAGGAATATGTGGTAGGAGATCTGGGAAACAGCACTTCAACTTAACAAGTAAAACTTCGAGGAGTGTACAACCCAAAATCAGTTTTTTCTAAGTGAATAGAGAATGCCGTGAGGCTTTTATAGTTTGGTTAAGGAAGACATAATAGAGTTTGGATACTGAAGCAAGGCAAATTCAGACTAGAAATTCAAATCAGATTCTTAATCTCTGTCAACAGCTACATTAAGCACTATCAACGGTGCTGAATTCCAAAGGTATTGATGCAGTGTTGTTTAATTACAATTTTATTTCAGGTATGGTTAACCTTGTGCAGAGCTAGTGGTCTCTCTTAGGTCTAAGTGCTAAAAGCAAAACTTGAAATCCTGGAATCATTAGCTGTCTTAAGCTAATGTTAGTTACTGTTAACCTCTTCTGTTTCATGGCTATTTCATAACAAAGTTTTGGAAAAACAGAGGAATGCAGTCTGTAAGATGATAATTTTAGAAAGTGGTCTTGTTGACTGGTTTTTAACTCACCCACGTGCTCACAAGTATTGATACTTACCACAAGACTTGTGTTCAACAGCCAGATTTCAGCCTGGCATTAATCATAGCAGAAACTTGTCTCACAAGCACTGGAGAAGCAGTTTCCAGGCAACTACATCCTAATACTTCTAGTGTTTGAGGTTGTTTGAAATTTATATATGAAGAAATTCCTGGGATACTTCTTTGAGAGAACGGAATCTTGCATGAATATGCTGTAACTTCAGTCTTGTTCCCTTTCTCTGCCTCCACTTTTCAGGTAGCAACGAGAACTCAGTTTTGGGTGGTACTTGTCAGCTTCTGCAACACAGGTATGTCATTTGATCTGTGCAGCATGAAAGTTGTATTTTGTCTCTTCCTGTCAAAAGCAACAAAGTCCTGGGCTGAAGTTCTTAGAAGCTGGAATTCCTTAACTGAATTTCGTGCATGATGTGTCTTGTGTCCTGATTTGTCATTTTTAAACTGTTCATATTTCATATAGCCATTTAATGATGTCCTAGGAATGGCTGCAAGTTCTTGTAGCTGTTCTTGTTCTGGCTCAAGTTCCAGATATCTGAGTGGGGCTGTACTGCAAACTGAGTTCATTTAAATAGTAAGTATGTGACAAAATTTGCAGTATACTTTGTTGTCTTCTTTAATTGTAAGAGCTGTTTATTGAGGTGTAGTCCTCCTAAAGCTTGTAAGTCTTTAATTTATTTTTTTTTCCCTCTTCTACCAAATTGCAAGTCAAGTACACATGCCATTGCATCAGAGTTATTTGTCAAACAGTTACATATTTGATAGGAAACATTTCAATTCAACCTATTTCAACACCCTTTGCTTAATCCATTTATTTTGTATATTTTAATTAATTTTTATTCATTTCCTTTAAGGCTAATATATATCAGGTTGACTCTATCCTAAGCTAGTTATATCACTATTTGTAAATTAAGACATGAACAGATTTCCCTCATTTCATAGCAGGATGTGTTATATTGCCATTGAAGTTTACAAATTCCTGCCCAAAACCTGCACTAAATTGTTGTTTCCCTTTTTTTATGTATTGCATGCAATTAATATATATAGTTGTCATCAGAACCGTTTTTCAGGTCCTATATTTAAGAATAACTGATAATTTTTAAAAAATTTACTTACTGGCAATATTAGCATCTTCTATCACAGGTGAGTTGGAAGAGACCCACAAGGATCATAAGAGGGATGATCCAGCTTCCTGACCCTGTCTCAGGCCTCGCTTCTCCTTTACTGAAACCTTAATTCTTTAAAACCTCTTTGCTAGGAGAACTGAACCCCTGCATGAAAGACTGGCTGTGTTTCATCATCTCTGTTCCATCTGTCTGTTCTGGTTACCAGATATGTCAAACTGCTGTTAAAAAAAAAAAAAAATAGTGAGGCACTACAGTGAAAGTTAAATGGCATCTCTGTATCCCAAATAATTTCAAACACAATTAATATGATTCCAGCTTCACCCCGATACAAAATGTGGCAGCACCTGTTAGGAGGATGTGGCAATGGTTTCATACTGTACAGCTGCATTGCATAACAGCAGGAGTAAAAAATACGTATTTAATCATGAGAAGGGAAAAGATAAGTCAGGTGCAGCGTGTCCCTTCTGCCTGGACTCACCTTTCCACCTGACTTTTGAGCCAGCTCACTTTCAGCAGTCTGCCTGCTGAAATATTTTCGTTCTGTCAGTATCATTGCTTTATTTAGATAAAGTCCACTGGTCTTTCTCCTCACCAGTCCATCTGCAAGGCCCAGTCTCTGAACACTCTTTTTTGGCCATTTTCATTCTTTTCAGATCTGGTGGCATTCCAGGGGGGGAAAAAAGGTCGTTTTCTTCCCATTGGGTAAGCCATTTAGCCAGTCCCTCGCTGTGTTCTGCTGCTCTTTCACAGCATGTGTCAGCAGTATTGATGTTCAAACAATAGCCGTGGGTCAGCACCAGACAGATCATCTTCTTGATATGGCGTGGTTCAGCTCATCGTGTTTAAGGTGAGCCAGACACAAATATGTTGAACTGTGCACTTGTACTACAATGGTGTCCTAAATCTCACCTCAATCTATTCTGACCATGGGCATCTTGCACCAGAGATGTGTCTTCCTGCTTATTAATAACCGCATGAAGCAAATGGGGGGTGTTAGTGAGGATCCTTGGTGAGACAGCATCCATCTCTGCACAAGATTTCTGAACATACTGGGGTTTTTTCCGTAGTAGGCAATATTTGCCCTATGAAAAACCTCTGGGGTCTCAGCTGAGTGCATTGAACACTAACACTTTTTTTTTTTCTGGAAAGGTTTGTTAGCCTTCAGAGGAACTCCTCAAGGAGGAATTCTTCAAGAGTTATTGGATGGATTATTTCAAGCCCCAGGCAGATACCCAGCATCAGCTGTTACCAAGTGAACCACAAAGGAAAAGGTCAGTGTGAATATTAACAAAACCACCTATGGCTGAGAGGCAGTGTTAGAAGTTCGGGTTATCTGATAACAGAAAGAATAGGAAGTAATTTTAGTAGAATGCAGGAACTGCTCTTTGTCTCCAGGAACTGTAAATGAATGGATATGGGAGCAAGAGGATGATACTTTATTCTTTAACCATATTTTCTTATCCCCTTTCAAGAATGTTCTCAAAACTCAAATAAAATCTGTCTGTTTCAATATGAGGCTTAATGTATCTGGGGATACTTATTTTTGGGGCACACCAATAAGTAATAGAGAGGTAGTAATAGACAAGCAATGTGATTTTATCAGAAAGAAAATTGCAAAGTACAAAACAATTCAGTATGGACAGTATAATGAAAAATGCTTTTCTGTTTCTTATGGAGAGAATGCAGATAAAGCATTTCTGCTTGCACATACTTGATTTTTTACCATAAGCAAAAGAGAGGTATTGCTGCAGCAGTAGCAGGACTTGGTTAAAAAATCATTTCTGACCAGTACTCTGTCAGTTAAAAAGAATTTTTAAATGTCCTAGAGACTGCTATTAATAAAGCACTGGTTTCTTGTAACAATATACAAGGTTAAATATGGAACTTAAGAGTTTTTAACTCCAGTATTGAAACAGATAAATGTGGGCCCTATTCTAGTACTTGCTTTGTCTGGATCTTCTACAGTTTTGGATGGATAAACCTGGATTAACTTCTGATACACAAAGTATCAGTTCTCAGCCACTCCAGTTCAAGCAATTTCAGAAGCTGATGCTACATTTGTTCTCTGGAAGATGATTTTACAGCCTATTACTAAAATGTTCAAGGGTCTTAAGGGCTTTCCATAATAACAGGCATTTCTTACCATTTTCCATAATAACATCCATTTTAGGCTACTTTTTTTCTGAGCTTTTACCTATAGCTAGCTAGGAGTGTTTTAAACCATTTGAGCAAATGTAATTGCTTGTTTATGGAAGAAAGCACTACATGCAAGCTAATCTGTTCTGCATCAGTTTCCAAACAAACAAAAAAATAGAGCAATTAATTCTGCTTGCATGCCCTTTCCTTCTTTTTTTTCCTTTTGCTTTTCAGTATAGGTTATAGGGAAAGATTGCTCTCCTTTTGCACCGTGAAGGGACTACTTGTTTTATAGAAAATGTTTCCTGCATATGTAGTGTATCTGCTGGCTAGGTTGAGCAGTTTGAAATCTTTGTTTTACAAGGTTTTCATGTAGCATGTGTGTGGGATCACTAGATTTACAATGTGCTAACTGATGATCTCCTTATAAGCAGACTTGATATTAGAATGATATTGTAAAGAATTTTAGAATTATATATGTATTGACTTGATATTTCATCATCATATTACATAGCTTTTTTAGGGTAAAGAAGTACAAATTTTAAGTGTGAAAATTTGATTGATATCTGCAAAGATTCATAGCTGTTCTGTTTTTACAGATGGAAAAGTTTAGATGATTCACAGAAGTGTCAGTGTGTCAATAGCAAAGAAAGAAATAGCAAAGCTGTGAGTTTTGGACCTTTTTTCAACCCTTTAGGCCTGTTACTGACTGATTAATAACAGCTTTTTCTGTAAAACTTGTTCATTTATAAAACTCTACAGTCAAAAAATAACTACACACCTTGCAAACTTTGACAGCTCAGAAAGCAGTGAAAATTAAGTCTTGCTCAATATATGGAACAAAATATAATATTTGATTAGGCAACATATTATCTTTAAACATTTAAACTACTATAAAAATAGTGGTAGGTTTTGTGATCATTACCATCTCCATACTTAGCAGTCATGCTTCTCAAGAAGAACCTTGAGCTCAATTTTGTGTCGTTTGCCACAGTAAAGATACTGAGGTGCTGGAGTGCCTCCAGAGAAGGGCAACAGAGCTGGTCAAAAGTCTGAAACCTCCACCCATGAGGAGTGGAGGAGGGTTGTGGGATTATTTATGCTGGAGAAAAGGAGGCTCAGGGGAAACCTTCTCACTTCCTGCAACTGCCTGAGAGGAGGTTATAGCAAGGTGGGGGTGGTCTCTTTTCCCAGGTGACAGGAGGAAATGGTCTCGAGTTGCAACAGGGAAGGTTTAGACTGAATATTAGGCAAAATTTCTTCACTGAAAAAGCTGTAACATGTTGGAACAGGCTCCCCAAGGAAGTGATTGAGTAATCATCCCTGTAGGTATTTAAAAGATGGGTAGATTCCATGATTCTAAGTGGAAACTGCAAGAGCTCAATCATGTAATACCTTTTATTCTCCTTCCCATTGCAACTTTTCCTCAGCAAAGGTATTTTAGGCAGAAGGTGAGAGATGGCAATTTGGTTTCCAATCTTATGAGAGGAGGAGGGAAAAACAAAGATAAAAAGACCCACTGATGGAAAGGAACCCATCTGCCAGGATTAGGATTCTTTAAAATATCTGAAAATAGGTGTTTCCAGCCTCAGATGCGAGAAAGTGAGTCTCTGCTCACTCTTTTCAGGACAGCTTTCAACACCAGAACTGCAGTCATTTTCATTACAGAACTAAAGTATCTCTGTTGCTGATGCTACTTTTTTGATGAGGAATGTGCTACAAGGCCACAGACAACCATTTGTTTGTTGGTATCTCCAGGAGACGTTTCTGACAAAGGGAGTATGTTTCAACACATGTGAATAAACATGTGCTTAAAAGAAAGAAATGGCTGGGTGTATTCCAACGAGTCTAGCCTCAGCAGGAAGAAGCCCAGCCATTTTGAGGAGCAGTCAGTAAGCTCCCAGGCTTTGCTTTTGTCCTGACATGAAAATATTCTTGCAGGATGTGTTCAAGTATCTGTGGGGTTTCCTCTGAAATTCACACTCCAAAGTTTTCAGCCTAAGAAGTGGATTAATCTGACTGTATTTACAAAGTTATTTGTAGGTAGAGGCTGAAAAACCTGTTGGTACTCTTTGCCCCTTACTACTGGGTTCCCAAAGAAAAAACGCAATTGCTGAAATACCTAAAATGAACACAATTCACTTCATCTTTAGAAAAAGTATTAACCTTCATGGTAAAATTCTTAATGATTTCCTAAAAAAATTATTTCCCTGTCATTAGGTATGTTCCCTGTAATTCTGCATAACAGCATTGCTCAGTGTGAACATGCTGCTTGTCTTCTCTCTCTGATTCCTCTTGGAAGACAGTTTCCTGTTCCTTGGAGAAGTTTTTTATAGTGAGGGAAGCAGCAAGTGACCCAGCAACATGTTATGCTGACAAGTAGATTATTTATGTGCTGCAGTTTCAGTTTATGAAATATATTATGTAATTTCAGGTGGTTTATTTACTGTCGTATTGTAACCTTTGTATTGAATGCATTTTACTCAGCTGCCTTTGCAAGAAGGAAAAAGCTGTTGTTGGTTGGACTTCTGTTGTTGTGGTTTGGGGTTCCTTTTTTTTTTTCTTTCTTTCTTTTCAGTCTCCCACTCTTGTAAGAGGAAAATGGGTTGACCTATTGGATTTGTTTACACTTCCTGCAAAGTAACAGTAGATCCTGGGCTTTTTAAGTGTGAGAAAGTAAGAGAACCTCCCTTTTCTAGAAGCTGACAGAACAAAATAATTGGATTGTGTTGTGATGCTTATTGGGAATCCGTTGCTCAGGAGTGTCAAGAACAAAGAAAGTAAGAATACAACTACATAGATCAATAACATCCTAACACATCTTTTTGCTAATTTGGACAAATATCACAACAATAAGGAGACTACCTAGAGAAGGTTAGAGGTGCTACTGGAAAAGACCAAAGAGAAGTAGAGAGGCAGGGAAGCACTCAGGGGTACTGCAGTGCACAGGTGAATTAATCCAGCTGAGCCCTGGATGCTGTGATCTTTCAATACCAACAGACCTGACCAAGACTTCTAAGATGAAATACAAAAATTTGCTTTATAGAGACTTCATGAGAGAGCAGTGAGATAAGTGAATCTGTTAAAATCCAATTGCACATTAAATTCTGTCAGATACTGCTGTTAAAGTTTTCATTTAAATTTGAACAATACACAGGACAGCTCTGGGTAGTGAAAAAAAGGAAGCTTTGTAACCTGTGGTGAAAATATGAATGTGGAAATAATATAAAAATCCATTTCAGGAGGAATGATTCCATCTGCAAACTTCTAACAGGGCTTTAACAGGTAGACAGTGTCAGCTCTTGATCTCCAGCTGCAGAATTTCCACACTGGAAAATTTGTCTTTAGAAAATTAAATGATATTGTCCTGTTATCTGAACTCAAAATATGTTATTTCCACTGTGGACATTGATGTCATCTGTAGTCAGATATGCTTTGTACATCAGTGCTGTCTCACCCACCCCAAAAATTATGTATAAAGTCAAAGGATGTTAGGATGCTTTCCCTTGAAAATGTGAGCATCCAGTCTTGTAAGATAGTTTATTTGAGAGTGGTGTGTGGGGGGGTGTGTGTGTGTGTGTTGGGTGCATCACTTAAAAATAATCCCTTAAGTATCCTCACAAGTTAAAATACAAATCTCACATCCATTCCTAAATATTGGGTCAGTTTAACTCCAGACTTTTAACATCTGCTTGTGTCAAAACACAGATTGGTCAAGAGATGACACTTGTACTTGCATGGTCCAGTCAACAACATGATTCATGTTGTAGGGCTGGTTGCATAAATTGACAAGATAATCCAGCCAGCTCTGCCTAGCAACTGCTGTGTTGATGACACTCTCATGTGCTCTCCTTATGAAGAAAAAGCTGAACACAACTTGGCTAAAAACATGCTAGAATTGAAACTTCAGCAAACACAATGCAATGAGAAGATAAAAAGTTCACTTGAAAATGTCAGGTCTCACAACACAGACCTGAAGTTTCAAAAGAATAGCAATGTAGCAGTACAAAGAAAAAAAGACTGTTGAAGAGATGTTTGGATGGTTTCAAGGTGCTTTGAACAACATTCAGCAACCTTGTGCTTCCTTAGGTGAGAAAGAGTGATGCTGTGTGTCAGGCAAATTCAAATTTAAAATGAAGAAAAGCAGAGGTACATAATTCAAAATAAAAAAAAAAGCTTTCATGACCCAGTGAAAGGCTAGAATCCTAGCTTGGGTGAAGGATACTCATACTTTTTTTTTTCTTTTTTTTTTTTTCTTGAATACAGCCACATACTTCAAGGGTGGGAATAGGTGTTTATCTGCTGTACAAAGGAGTATGTAAAGGCTTTGAATCAGGAGCTCTTTTGTTCTGCCCTACTTCCCTTGCCAGCTGCCCTTAATACTTATGCTAACACTCCTATTTGTCTACCCAACTTACCTGCTGGGAGTGCCCTCCCTTGGCAGGGAGAATCTCCCAGCCTCAGAGGGGGATTGCACAACATCTGACCATAAATCAGCATCAAATCTGGGATTACTGCATGTGTTTCTGTTCTCCTCGTCTCATGCCTCATGCATTGTGAAGGCACAACACAATGACTGCTCACATTTGGCTGTGTCTGTGGTACAAAGACTCAGACTGAAGGCTGGATCCACAAAGGCCTTTCAGGGCTGGAAGGGATGGTCACATCTCTAAGAGGATTTTGAATGCCTCCTTGCAACTGTCACCTAAGGCTGGTTTCCATACAGACCTGCATTTCCAGAACCAAGGCTCTCTATTAAATCCAGGCTTTGCACAAAATATCCCCTTCAGATTCCCCAAGGGGAAAACCCATGGAAGGAAACGGCAGCAAAAGTGTTGTCAGGATTAAGATAGATATAAAGAGAACTAGACAAGGGGTAAATGTGGCTCTACCAAGGAAACAATGTTATCAGAGTAAATGAAGGGGAAACAAAAAGAGTTATCAACCTCAAGTTATGTTTTCGGCAAAACCAAAAGGAACAAACCCACATCTTGGCAGGAGTGACTTCACAATGTATTGTTTATCATGAACTCATTAGGTCTACATCTGCCATATTAGTTAACTCTGCGTGTTGTCACAGGCACTGGTAATGAGCCAAAGACTTTTGCCATTGCTTTTGCCTGGCAGCTCCAGGTAAATAGAGTTCACTCATTTACTTTATTTAGATACAAGTCTGCGCTCTAGTTCCCGCTCCCCTGCTTTACCCTCCGCCCACATCCAGTGTGTGTACATAAAGACATGCCAGAGAAGCCAAGTCCCTTGTGGGCCACAGCACATGAACTCTTTTTCTGGAGACAATTACTTTGAATGCTGCTGAGCTGGGCAGCCAGGCTGGGCTGGTAGAAACCTCTTTTTCTGCATGTCCCCGCTCTGGTTTAGAAAACTCCGGAAGAAGCAAGTCCATATGTTTTAGGGCCAGAGTTGCTCCTTGCACCCAAGTTGAGCGAGCATCTCAAATACCAGCTTATGTTACTATGTGTGCACAGTGCCCAGTAGCTGGACTGCTGCTGCTTGAAAGCACCTGAACTGCTGCAGACCCCTCCCAGAGACCCCTGGTGCCCCCCTTCCCAGCAGTCCCCATCTCCTCCAGACCGTCCCATCTCTTATTTGCTCTGCTAGCAAAACATGACACAGTGCGTGAGAAAAGCCAGAACAAAGAAATCACTTTTCCCCCTGAGATTCCCTATCTGGAAAGCAGGAATAAACTTTTCTTGGAAAGATGTATTATCTTGGGAGGAGTAGTTACTGGGAACTGACAAGTGTTAGTGTTTGCCTACTACCATCATGAAAGCCCAATGTATTGTGGTTGTAGAGCAAGATCCATTAGCCTTTGTTTAGAATGAATGAATGTACAACCTCACTCAGTTTGCAGCATCCCATGCAATACTGGCTGTCCCATGATGAGCTGCACACCCCTGCAAATT
>VYZP01064821.1:678-25430 GCA_013400635.1 Hypocryptadius cinnamomeus | reverse complement strand
AAAAAAAAAAAAAAAGTCTTAATAGTATAAGGCCCAACTCTTCTGCATGAAGTCAGATACATTCAGCACAAATCTAGTTTCTTCTAGGAGCTGAAAAAGGAGGAAGGTCACATGGTTGTGGAGCAGATCTGTCACCATCCACCAGTTTCCTGCCTCCATGGGATCCAGCACAGCAGCAGAAGCCCCAGGTAAGTCAGTGGGCACCACTTCAGGGTTCATGATGGCCTCAAAACACAGGGTGAGAGGATCCCTTCCCCAGCATGAAGGAGATGCTGAAATGCCTCCCAGCTGTCCTGAGACACCAGATACTGGGAGGCAACACGTAAACTGAGGCTTCTGCATTTGCATATTAAAAATGCTATTTTAGCTAAATCATTATATGTATTTTTCTATTAATGCACAAAATCAATGAAACATCCTTAAGAGAAATTAATTGGCTCTGAGGTTATCATGGTACTCACCACACCTGTAATTTCCCTTTGCATGACAGGATCATGAATGCTCTTACCAACTAGTTTATTTAAAATCTTCATTAATTATATACCCTGCTTATCCCTTCTTATCCTTTTGTCCTTCCTACTTTCTCCTTCTCCTATTTCTTAGTCTGCAGTTCTGTTACTCAATAAACAACTAATTGTTTAAATGCTAATTCTAACCATTGTCCATTGCCTGTAATGGGAGAGAAAGGTCCAGCATCAGTCTTTCTATCCACACAGTAATAAATTTTCCTCTTGTGACAAAAGCAGAATAGACCAAAGATAGATTTTTAATTTTTTTAAAAGATGGTGCAACTGAATAACCTGATGCTACTCAAAGACTGACAGTTACAACTCTTAAGTTCTGTAGCAGGGTGTGATTTTTGAAACAGTGCTGCAGTAACAGGAAATAGTTATATTTAAAAGATGAGCAAATAGGACTGCAGCACACTCACTTCACACTTATGAAGCCAATGACAGGCTACAAGAAAAAGTTACTGCCAACAGTTCAAAAAACTTAGTTTTAGGTTGTTAATTCAGCCTACAGCTCCAGGGACACTGACACTCAAAAAGGCATCACAGCAGGGTGCCCACATTGCTGGCTTCACACTTTCTAATCTCTTAATGAAAATTCTTCATTTCATGAAAGGAAATGAAATCTCACAATTTCAATGAGTGTCATTTCACAAAATTTCAGTCATTCCATTCCATTCCATTACATTCTGTTCCATTCCATTCCATTATGTTCTGTTGTTTTCACTTCATTTCAAAATTTCATTTTTTTCACACTAACCTTTTAGCAATCTTGGGGCTGTGGCTGAGATGCCCATCCCCATTTATAGCCCTAATCTGCAAGGTGTGAAGGCAGAAATGTTGTGCCCCTGCCATAATCCTCTTGTCATGCATTTTCCAGCCCCAGTGTCCCTGGAACTCTAGGTTCTTTTTCTCTCTTAACCCCAACTCTGGGCATAATGGCATCTTGTCACTGAGGCTGAAGTTCTGATCACCATGGGAGGTCCAGATTAGAAAGATGCAGGAGCAGCAAAGTTGGTGCCCTGCCAGAAGTGCCTTGGCATGCCTTTTCCAGCCCGTTTTCCTGGAGCTGTACGCTCTGCAGCTCTCTGAACCCTAACCTGACCCCTAATGGCAACTTGTCACTGCTGCTGTGATCCCCTTCACTGTGGCCGGCCCAGATTCCAAAAGTGTAGAGTGAGCAATCTCAGTACCCTGCTGTGATGAAATTTCTTCATTTCATGAAAGAAAATGAAATGTCACAATTTCAGTGACTATCACTTCATAAAGTTTCGGTTCATTTCACTGTACTTCATTCCATTTCATTTCAAAAATTTAACTTCTCCTAAGAATTTTCACTTTTTTCAATTTCATTTAACTTCTTTATATTTCCTTTCTTTGTCTTCTCCCTTAACTTCATTCGTTGATTTCTTGTTTCACTTCCTTTCAAGAAATGAAATTAAATGCCGCTATTTCAATGAAAACCATTTCATGAAGTTTCGGCTCATTTCACCGCACTTCAAACAGAGTACCTAAGATAAGAAATTTACCACAACTTCTAGTGTTTAGTTTTCATATATTGTTACATGATTGTCAGTGTGGTAAATATGTTGTACATCAACTAACAAAGAATCACACACTGTTATTGTTAATTACTCAAATTTTACTTTCATAAATATGAACAGTGGGTAATTTCTCTTTACAAACTCTCTACTTGACCTTCAGAAAGGCCATCTGAAACACTGAAATACTATAGTTTTGTCAGGTCTTAGTACTTCCCTTCAAGCTGTATCCAGCAAGCTACAATATCAGATCATGTCCTAGTTGGTGGGGAAAAAATATTTCACTGAGAACAAAATTATATAAATAAGATCCATTTAATTATTCACTGAAGGCTCAATATACAGAAAACATTAAAATACCAAAAGTTCTGAATGACAATCATAAAATATCCTTTAAGAAAATTCAGAGTAATGACATCCATCAACAATTTTAGCAGAGATTTCCGTACTGTAACCAAAAGTGAACTACTTGGAGAGCTTCAGATGCTGGATCCCTTCAGCATTTCACAGCTCAAGAATGTGGTTTCCTTTGGCAGCCCACAGACACTGCCCCTGAAACCAATCTCCAGCCTCAACAGTCTAGTGGCTGAAATCCATCTCATTCTCATGTCTCTTCAGCTCATCCCTGCAATGGCTTTACTTGGATGACATTTACTTTAGTCTCATTGTGTTTACTGCTGTCATCTATTTGCTCAGTGTCATCACTGGTGATAATAAAAATGACAGAGGAAGAGCTGAAAGTCACTTTCTTCTTTGGCCTGTCCCCTGCTTTCTGAGACATAACTATGGGTCGTATTGGTTTGTCACTCCCTGTTGCTGGTGTCTCCTTCATTGCCCTCTGGAATCTCATCAGGCGAAAGCACAGGAGTTGCAAAAGGCAACGTCGAAACTGCGAGAGAGAATAAACAGAATTATGTCCGGCTTCCTAAGCATTCACTATCATCCACAAGCAACTGAAGGGCACTGTACAGTAAATGACTCAAAACAAAGAGAATTCTGCATATCTTCTGAGTTAGTTTCAGTAACAAAACATGCTGCCTTTGTAGTGGGTACGTTTTTCTCTACATCTGAATAGGATCACTGAGCCAACAGAGGGCACTGAAATGCAACTGAATATTTTACCAGCTACAAGATCTGCAAAAGACAAGAGGACTAGGTTCCTAAGTGTGCTATAGATTTTGTTTCCATATTCAAAAATCATACATTAGATCCCGCAGGGAAAGAAATTCTCACAAACACTTCACAGGAGAATACAGAGGGAAGGAACAAGGGGAGGAAGGGGATACAAAGGGGTGTTTTCTTCCTTTTAAGTAACTCCAGGGGATGGATTTTTAACAAAAGCATTTAATGTCACAGACGTAAAATGAAATTTCAGTGGTTAGTAACAGAGAAGTCAAATGTTCCCATTGAATATGGATGGGACAGAACTCTTTCAGATAACCAGCAGTGACCTGTGACACAGGAAGTCTGTTCCACTGTGTAACTAAATAATGTGAGGTATTCAGTGAAAGCTCACAACAGCACACAGAATGGAAATCTGAGTAGTAGCACTGTATTAATTCTCTAATTATGGTCTCCCCTTCAACGAAACAAAGATCCAGGTATGAGGGTTAAAGATACATTCACTCAGTAGCTCCATGTCTGCACACATTTAAAGCTCAAACATGATCCTTTGGGGAAGAACCCCAGTTCTATGAGAAATAAGAGGGCAACTTCCCCTTTGTTTAATAACCTGTAACAAGGATCGCCTGGAGTGTATGAAGAAGACTTCAATCAACCAACCAAAATACCAAAAAACCCCAAAACAAAAGCACCAAAAATCTCAAACAACAAACATCCGGGAACAGGTGGGAAATAATACACCTTTTCTCTGAAAAGGCGGTAGAGCATCTTTTTTTAACAGCCTTCCATTTAGCTGTGTTAAGGATTACTCTGCATTATCCTGCATGGCCAGTGCCTCTGTTTTCCCAGATATCATGCAAGAAGCAATCCGACATGCCAAGTTAGAACAAGGTTTTGCTGTGTAAAATTAATCCTACTCTGACACAGAGAAGGCAATAGGTCTGTCCTGTTGGGAAAGGAACCTAGCTAATTACAAGATCTCATAGAAGGATAATCTCAGAGAAAGAATGGCCATGGGGAAGCCTTGACAACTTCAGAGGTAATGGTCTACCTCAGAGTAGCAAAGAAGTTAGAAAGTACAAGCATGTTAGAACGAGTTCAGATAAAGGAAGGCTACTATAGAGAACTTGTTTAAAGGATTCCTTCAGAGGGTAAAATAATCAAAAACATTAAGCAAAAATACTATCATTTTGGTCCTAACCTGGAATTAGAGGCAAGAGAATAAACTTCACAATACATCTCCAATAAGCATGTTCAGATAATTGATACTTATCCTGGCTGTGTCTTTACTGGCATTATACCTGGTACAAGTTTGATCTTCTGCTGGGTATCAGAACCCACAAAATGTTTTTCAGAAAAGATACTCAGCCTGACAACTAGGTACAGAGTCTGCCAGTGTATTTAAAAAGTCACCTGGTTGAAAAAGCCTTTTTGAACGTGACTGTTGCTAGCTTCCCGTATCCAGGATAGCTGATATTGTGCAGCCGTGGAACTGTGGATCAGCCTGCTGTGAAATGAGCTGTGGGGGAAGAACAAGATTGAAGGCCACATTAGAGGCCTCCTGCTTTTACTCAGGAAAGCATTTAAGCTCCCCCTTGCTCTGGGTCCTGACCTGAGCTGCACTCAGCCTTTGCTTGGCTGCCCCCGTGGCTGATCGGACCCACTGGCTTGGCCCCCTTGTCCCTACAGGCTGCTGGGTGGCCCAGGCTGCTGCCCAGCAACTGCGAGCCAGTGTAGGAAATCACAGAAAATTCCGTATCTATAATGGGTTTAAAGGTAAGGAAAACCCAGCAAAACCCCTCCAGCAATCACTCATGGTTTTTTACGCTTTGTCAAAGTATTCTATTAAACTCCAGATATCTTTATACAATCTTGATTTCAGAAGTTTACCATGTGCATGGTACACTTCCAGTATCTGTCCTTGTGTTGCTGCTGAAATGCCTCCCGAGGCAAGTTTTTTTGTTCCCAAAAAATAGACAGTGATTATTCTAAACTTCCTCTGATGGAGTTCTACTGTGGTAAGGGAGTGATTCAGATGAGTTCTTCTAGTAGCAATCCATTTCACAGGAAACTGTCAAAACGAGACATTTAAATTCTGACATTCTTTCCTGTCCCTTTTGTGACTTAAATGTTTGAATTCACATATAAGCAAAATAAATTTCTAATCTGGTGGTATTTAAGCACCATTAGGGATTTTATTTCTTCTAGATTGTTGCCATTTATCCTAGCTGTTGAAATTTAAAATTTTTTTTTCAGATTAAAGGATATTAGACCTGCACTTAACAAGTGTGATACTGGCTACTAATAATTCAAACAAGAAAACCTTTAATGTACCTACCTTTCTACTCATGAAGATATAGATAACTGGATTATAAGCAGTGCTTGACTTGGCAAAGAAAGATGGGATGATAGCTACTGTTGGAGTTACAAGGTTGCTGTAGCCATATGTTATCAAGAGGGAGACCACTGCATAGGGCATCCAACAAATAAGGAATGTGGAGATCATCAAGAAACACATTTTAGCCACCTTCTTTTCATATCTTAGAAGTTTGATCACTTGAACTGTCTGGAAATCTTCTACAGAGCGAAGCTGCAGAGAAAAAAATACAGTAAAATAAAATAGCTTTATGTTTTACTTGAACCTGAATAGTTCTATAACTGACTCACTCTCTTAGTTTAAGGAACTTATCTTTCAAACCACAATTCTTCTGGAAGCTTACATCATGTTTCTCAGATTTTATTCCCTACATTAAGTGTAAAAATACAAGCTGAGAAAAAATAGAATGACTAATTTACTAGAAAACAACAAATCCAGAGATGTAAAAAAGCATGCTGCAGTTATAAGTACTTTAGAAAAATAACTTGCCCTCAGCTATTGCATAAGCAAATTCAGTTTACATTAGTGGTCCTTTGTCTGACTAGTTAGACAGTCCTGTAAATTCATGGAAAAAAATCTTCAGAGAAAAAAAAAAATCATAGATTTCTCTGCACTGCTTTGTCACATAGTATGTTACCCTACAATCATGAAATCTCTAAAGCAGAATACTCGGCAGCAGGATCCCATGTTACCTGAGTCATAAAATAAGGAAAACATAGGACATGCACATGAACATACTCCACAAATTATCCATTCTGCCAATATTGTTGACCATAAACTTGAGTGGGTCCATTTCTCATAGTAAGAATTTGGATTGAATTTTCAGGTGTGAATTTTATGTTTACTAATCCACATCCATCTGATGTGGATTAGTAAACATAAGCTGTTTCTTACTTCCTCCCAGTAAAACCACACAACAAATAGACCTTGGTAGCTCTAGGCTGGCTCTCTCCCAATCCTACAACCTACCTAGTGGTACCTGACACAGATGAACATCAAATATTCAAAAGTTTAAAAGAGAAGTGAGAGTGCAAACTTGGCTTGTATCCAACCTTAATATACAGCTTCAACATTTTTCACTGACAATATTACACTAAGGGAAGTCTTATTTGAACTAACTTACCATTCTTACTGCATGCAGAATATGGCCATAGCAATAGGCCATGATCCCAACAGGTGCTACTAGACAGCCAAGGAAAAAAAGGAGCACAAAGGAGGTATCATTGGGGTCTTTTGACTTCCAGTCCACCGAGCAACCTAACCCATGAATTTCCAGTGTGTATCTGTTCCAGCCCAGAAGAGGGGCTCCGGTCCAGGCCAGTGAGTACAGCCAGATGTACGTGATAGCCCGCCAAGACCAAGAGAAGTCAATCACTTTTGCATGGACCACCCGAATGTAGCGTTCATAGGCAAGAGCAGTGAGAGTCATAATGGAAACAATTCCTGTAAAAAAAAAAAAGAAAATCAATTAAATTAAATCAATTAATTAAAAGAAAATCAATTAAATTTACAGTCACAAATACTGTAAACAGGATCGCACTCCTCTTGATAAATGTTTCCTTTGCTAGCAGGTTAACTCAAAATGACCTAGCTCACATTATGAATCTAACACCAATACGATTTTTTGTGCATTACTCACTAACTACTAAGCCAAACAGAATCACCAACTTCAAACTACTCAGAGTAGGATGCTGACATCTGATCCAGGATGTACAGTGGCTAAGAAGTGGGACAAGGAAAGAAGAGACTAAGCCAATACCTCTTCCTAAACATTACTTCATTCAGTGAGGTATCATGGTCCAAGGTTTGGGGTTTTTCCTGCTGGCAGTTGTTGTTATATGTTCCTTTGGGTTTTGTGGTCTTCTTTGGCTGTTTATGGTTTTTAAAAGAAAAAGCTATCATATAAAACTGAGATAATCATCAATAAAAAAATCTCTTAGAAACTTAGTGAATTGAGAGTTAAGACTGAAATGAAAGAAAGCCTTCAGCAACTGAAAGCAGAGATGTGCACCTTTAATGCGAACAAAATTACTAGAATAATTCCAATTTGTTTCAAGATATCCTGGAAGTCTTTTCATTCCAAGAAGAACCAGGAAGGCAAAGCATTACATTGCTGAAGGTGTCGCATCTGAAAGACATTCAGGTATTTTCAGTGTCCTTTCCTATCTTGCTGCTTTCATAAAAATATCAGTCCTTGTTTATTTATGCACTCTCTTCCTTTTCTGTCCACCTCAAACCCAGCCCACAACTATTAACAGCTTATGACAGAAATCACATGTTATCTTCAGCTCTCAGTATTACCCTATCCAGAAACTTTCAAAATTTCATTAAGCCAAGGCATTTCTGTCTTGATTAGAATATAAGGATTTCTACTTCAATGGTCTGTAACACTTGATGATCAAAAACCAAATTGCCTATCAGGCAATTTGCCAGATACCTGAAATATGTTATGATTCAATCATCAAGTTCATAAACACAGGCTCTTAAACAACAAAAGAGTATTTCACAGCATTCTGTGAGATTATACAGATATCTGTGTCTAAATCTGTATACATTTTATCTAATACAAAGCACAAGTATTTTTTCATGCATATGCACAGCACTTAATTTCTCCAAGTACATTCATATGTGCCATAACGTGCATGTATACAGCTCTAAGAAGGTTAATTGTGCAGATTTCACTACCAGAGAACAACCATTTTATACTCAGCAGGAACCTGATCTCACTTTGAAATATGATAAACATTTATTGAAGATAAATTAACAACAGCACAGAAGGACCAGAAACATGGATGTTAGGAAGGCACCTAAGAATAACTAAATCTAGAGCAACACATAGCCTCTCTGTAAAGGTATTCAACAGCAAAGCAGTTTATT
This sequence comes from Hypocryptadius cinnamomeus, assembly GCA_013400635.1. Lineage (NCBI taxonomy): Eukaryota > Metazoa > Chordata > Aves > Passeriformes > Zosteropidae > Hypocryptadius > Hypocryptadius cinnamomeus. The sequence goes on along the minus strand of VYZP01064821.1, from coordinate 17,004 downwards.
TTTAACCAAGTATCTCACAGTAGGATATCCTTTAGGATTCTAAGAAAGTTTCTTTATGCTGTAGTTATTAAAATATTCCCTTTTTGTAAGAGGTGAGCTTAGAAACCTTTCTTGATTAAAAGGATTTCCCACTCTAATAGAAAATGTTCCACATTCTTTCATAGATCTCTTTAAAATGATACGATATTTTAATATGCTTTTTTTCTAGTTATCTTTAAACCTTCATCACAAAAAGATGTAGACATTGTTGGCCATGCAGTAACCTTTCACATTTAGTTTTGTGGTTTTTTTCTTCTTTGTATAAATCATAGCTGTAGAATTTCACTTTCATAGCTTGAAATTGGACTAGCAAATGTGGACAAGAAGGTTTCCAAAGACCTAAGGCTGGGTTTGTTAGTGGGTTTTTAGGCTTTTTTTAAAATGAAGTTGAAAAGTTGCCCTTCATGACTGTTTTTTGTGACCTAACATGCTGAAAATACATTGAACAATGTGGATCTAAGCAAAATATTAGTAGGCATTAGAAAATAACTACCAGATTTTATAGGTACTATTCTACACTTACACTGGCTCAGGTAAGTGATTTATTCAATCAAATGCAGTCTACTTCTTGAACACAAGGTAAGGCAACAAGTTCCCTTTCGATTTCTCTTACCCAAAGATTAGGAATTACAAAAGTTTACCTGACAGTTATGATAGTCATCCACAGACATGTTTATGAAGGAAAATCACATCACTCAACTAAACTCTGTTTTCTTATATAGTGCACTGCAGCTTTGTCTGATCAGTGGAGAGAAAAAGCAGCTCCTTAGGATGATGAGTCAGAATACCTAAATTAACCTTTTGCTCCTTACCACCTTCCTTCATTGAATGGTATTCAATGACTAATGCTCCTGTGTGGTCTTAATACTTCCCCATCTCTTTTATGAGTGCTGAATTCTAGCCATGACAAAGTAATCAAAAGCACACATGCTTGGCTGAAAGTACAGGTGTTCACAAGCAATAATTTCCTAAGTCCTTGACATTCTCAAGGAAGCCACTGAATGCTCAGTATCTCTAAAAATCAGTATGTGCACATTTGAACAATGTTCTATCAAGCCCCTTTCAGTATAAAACCACTGCTCTCCAAAGACATACTTGAATTTTCCTCCCTGAACTGTAAATGGGACCTTGGACAGCCTGTTGGACAGTATGCACCAAAATACAAACCCCTGTTCTGTTGGTATTCAAGGAGTGTCTGGCAGCACACAGACACTGAGGAAGGAAACTCAGGTCACAGCATAAGATATAGATGATTTATGCATGCACATGGCTGCATTTTCTATGTTTCATTCAGTTTCTATAGTCTAGTGCAGAGGAAAGAACTGAATTTTACTTCCCTCCCTGCCCCCACTCCTCTACAGGAGCTTTTCTGGAAATTATGAAATTTCATCCTGAGTTGCATATTTTAATATGATGAAAAGTGTGCTGATTAAATCTGTTACAGAAAGCCATTATGGATATTGTTCGGCTATTAGCCCCCTCTTAGCAAAAATACGCATTTCAAACCAATTTCTACCTTTTATCTGAAACAAATTTTGTTTTGCTTTTCGAGGTACTGGAGATATACATATTTTGATTCAAGGCTAAGACCCAAGATTCTGAGAGTTGATTTACTCTACCAGCAATTCACTCTTTCTAACTCTTTCAGAAGGACTTTACTGCCCAGAGTTTACAGAGACTACATGTCTGATATACAGATTTCCATATCAGACAATACCCCTATCTGTATATGCTGATTATAAACATAAACACTCTTTGTGTTTAGGAACTGCTGCTAGTTTCAGCACTGATTTAAGCCTGGGCAATTACCCTAGCACAAATGGGGTCATTCCCATTGAAGCTGCAGATAAATGCAGCAAAACTGAAGTGTCTTCTTGTTTAAGCCACTGGTTTGCAATTTCTATTTTGCAACTCCTCTTCTTCTCCATCAGCCAGCCATACACAATCAGGGAGCAGTGACAAGCTACTTCTTGTTATTTGGATGTTTATGAAGAAAATTCTCGTTTTTTGCCATTTTGTATTGTTTTCCCACCGAGATACTGCATTTAGTGTAGATTTGATTATGTACCATATGTCCTAATTATCTCTTCCATATTCTGGGCTTTTCCAGCAGTCAGTTCTGGATATATCATTAAGTACTTCAATGTGCACAGTGCAGGTCATCACAGAGAAGACTGCAAAACACAGCTAAGCTGTACTGCGTTATACCAATGTGTATATTCTGACTTTATAATCCTTAATTAGAAGAAAAATGTTGCAGTGCCTTCAGAACTGAAGTGTTACTCTCAACAAGTTTGAACAATCACAACAGTTTCTGCCCTCTTCATGCAAGATACACCTTATTTTCACATTGAGCCCCTGCCCTAAGCATGGCCTATAATTTGGTCAGAGGTGATATCAAATATTCCCTAAGTCTGAGCATCTCTACAGAGCAACTGCAGCATAATGCAGCAAATAAGATCCATTTCTGAGACAGACCGTGGCTTCTGTCAAAGGGTGTGGAAGAGGTTTTACAGCAACTTCTGTGAGCCAGAGAGAAGTTTGATAAGAGGATCCATGTTTACCCCTGAAAAAATTTTCCAACAAGGCTGTTGACATCGAAACCAAGAAAGAAAGAAGGATAAAATAAGAGAAACCTGCAACTGCCTATTCCAAAAAGCATTTTGTTTGTCCTTCGTGACCAATGAGTAAAGTGTAAACTTACGAGTTTTGTAAGAATGTATAAAAAGCATGCATGCTATAATCAAAACAGTTTGAAGCCTTCTGAAAATGGAGTGTGTTACTTTGTATTGTCTCCATCTCAACTATGACAAAAGAGCATATTATTTTCTATATCAATTAATCCTTGCCCTACATTCAAGTGCTGAAAGACTATTCTGCATACCTAATCACAGAAGAAAGCCATCCTTCTGCAATACTTCCTCGCCTCTTTTCACATCTGAAAAGCTAGACAGCAGCAATTGAGTAGAAGCAACTTCCTGTCCATGGCAAGAAAAGGTGTTATTGCACTCTCTAGTTTTGTACTACAAAATATATAACCAGTCTATCTGAATTCAGCAATTAGGCATTGCAATAAGATTTAGGCACCAGCTATGTATCACTTTTAATTTTACAAGTAATTTTAACATCTGCATTCAAATCTAGGGAGGTGAAAAATCACTTCTCTTAGACATAACATACTTCAAGTATATTTTATATGTAGCTGTCCTATAAAATTACGATGAAATAAATCACCTCTTCCAGATTCAATATTCCAAGTGATTAACTTACTCGGGGCGGGGGGGAAGGGCTAAAACTGAAAGCATGCTGATTGAGCCTCCAGCTATTTGTAACACAGGATCCTAAAACTATCTGCTGAGTAACAACCGAAAATGCTTTTAGTGAGATTAAATCAGTGCACATAACATACATGGGTAATGCAAGAGAGTGGCACAGGACATCACTGTCACTGTGCAGGGAAGAGCCTTAGATGGCAGGGAAGAGCCTAGCTGTAACTGAAGCCAGGTCCACAAGACACTCTCAAGCAATTAATCCTTACTTCAGTATTTGGTGGGTGTGGTGGTATCAGCTTGCCTTGAAACAAACAAATAAAAGAACCTCAGCTGTACACACAGTAGCTTTTCACAGTCTGTAAAATTCTTACCATTTTTCCCATCCTCTAGTTCACATTACTGGAATGGAGTACTCACCCAGATACCAACACTGATTTGTTAGCTCATTGAGATCTAGCTGCTGCATACCAATGGTAATTTGTCCAGGAGGGACATCATATTTTAAATTAATTTTACATTAAAAGCTGGCAGTGTTTATTTTACCCTTACAAAAACAGCTGGCAGTTAGGAAAGACAGAGGTCTCTAATCACATTTCAGTAACAGTAGCCTTTCAACTGCAAACAAGGTTTAATGATACCGCAGAGTACACCCTGACTATGCAATCTTCTGTGAAGAGATTGCCTCTGATAAAGAGTTTTGGTGCCTGTTCCTCAAGACCATTCCTGTTATCAACCAGTTTTTCCACTCCTTTCTTCCACAGCACAATTAAACAGAAGGTATTAGAACACCAGTACTGGCCAATGGTTTAGCTACCATTACTTTTACCTGAAGTGATGTATGCTTGAGGGTTATGTGTGCATGCTCCACGTGACAAGACTAGCTTACCTCAAAACCCTCAGGGCCTATTTCAATGTACAGAAGGTATTAAAGCAGACACCCACTGCCTGGGGGTGAGCAGTACACAAATTTCTCTTGTGCGCATCAAGTTCTGACAGCCACTGTCATTCGAAAAAAACCCCTAAATATCTGTGAGAACCCAGCAGATATACAAAGATCATGACATCCTGACCCTGTACTTCACAAATTACCCTCTTATTTAAAGAAAGAAATTATCTATGTCTGCTAACCAAGACTTTTGGGTATGTTTAGCTGTCAGGTGTATTCTCTAGAAATCATAACCAAAAAGCTATGCTGTCAGTGATAGCACACCTCCCAGATATGAGTTGTACTGCTAAATCAGATAAAGAGATTACACAGATCTCTACTACTTATGGCTTGGTCGACTACAGACAGGGAAAGAGTTAGAAGCATTTTACATAAAGAGAGGGTGGCAGATGCAGTAGGGCCAGCATAGAGCTGACTGCACACCTCCATAGAAAGGTGACCCTCATGGTATAAATACATCACTTAATTGATGTGCTGCTATCATATCACACCAGGATACACCACCTGTAACAAAATAAACACTGGAACTCAGTGAAACAAAATTAAGTGGGGATTAGTGTCTGAAACAGACAACTACGTCAGGAAAGCTTAGACTAAGACATGTCAGGTAATCATTTATGTCGTTTTCCCTACACTAGTATAAGAGGTGCTAGGAATGGCTTTGTAGCAGAGAAGAAAAGCCCATCTTGCAGCCTCTGCTGTGAAGACATGTATCTAAACTGTATCTTGACTTCAGACTCCAATGATTAAAAGAAAATAGGGACTGTTATTTGTGTGACGAGGAGAGATGTTCAGTAGTCAAAACAATCAGTTTTGCACTGTAGCAAGCAGGTCTCTGCACCTTCTAAAGGCTCAATGAAAATCTTTCAAGTCACAGAAAACACAGGCAGTAGCACAAACATCAATGCAACTCAAGAGCAGATGTTACTACATGGGCTTGTCTCAAGAGAAAGTTATGATAATGCAGAAGTACACTATTGTGAGGAATGCAAAAACCAGCCATTTATTCCTAAATAGACAATCCGTAGTTATGCTCCCATCTTCTCAACTTAAAACTTTCAGACTGTGAACATCTGCTCACAGTGACTAAGTTCCGGATCACACCATGCCTCCAACTGGCTGGCAAAATGAGAAGCACTCTCACAAAGAAAATGCTCAATTCTTCAATGCAAAATTATTAGAAGTGCAGAGTGCCCTCATACCTGTGAGGGGGGAAAGAAGTTGTCATTATTCTGTAATGAAGGCTTCTGAAAATATAGATGATACCAGTTTATTTTAAGCACAAAAACCACCTATGTATTTAATCATATTGAAATCCTTAAGAGGAACACAGAAATACCTTGATCTTGGCTTTCAAAACAGCACAAGGAAAACCATTGTAACAACACCTGAAAAATTAAAATAAAGCTGCTGAATCATGATTTTCAACGTGATGCCTGATTAACTACAGTAATTAGGAAGAAACAGATTTTTAAAATTTGTTGAGAATTAGCTCTGAATTTAAAGTGAAAATCCCATTTAAAAAAATAAAAGCAGATTTAATAATTTGTCCACTATCGGGGAACCTGTCATTTACAAGTCAACACATGCAGAGAACAACTTACACCACATATTGGGTCTTAGGGGCTGTTCTACTGATTTAAAAAGATGCATAAGGATGGAAAGTAAGACTGAACAGCCTTCAGGCCTGAAGGGCTGGCACAGAAAGCTCACATAGCAATGTCCAAGATCATACCCAAGAATGAAATCACAAAGCTGTAAATAAAGAGGTTTTGGTCATCTCATCTAAAATTGAGCCAGACAGGGTCCAACCCCAGGACATACGGGTAACCACTAAAGTAACCTCATGTGATCTGTTATGGTTTCATAGACTGCATATCCATGGTATCAGAGCTACCTCCACTTTATTCTAGAAACATCTTTATTATGTCATTGTGCATTACTGAGCAATTAACACCGCTAAGCTGTAAATACTCTTCTTAGTTAATGAGAATTTCACTTTTGAAAGCCGTTAATTTTATATGTCTTCTGATCAATGAATGTACTTCACATTCCCAGAAGTTCCTCGGGAGAGTGTTATACTTTCAGAAGCACTTGTAAGCAATACACAAGTAAGACATTGCATTACTTTCCCTACCACCATCACCTCAAGATAACAGGTGACTTGGGCTGTTACAGACAAGAGAAGTATATTCATAAATGTAATATCTGGTTGCTCTTTAATCAGTGTCTTCATCACTACTGGGGAAAAAAATAAAGAAAAAAAAAAATCCAACCAAAATACCTAACCCCAAATGGCAACAAAATATTACCAAACAGGAACAAACAAAAAAAAACCTTTGAATTACTCATTTTTCCATAAACACATCACAAAATGAATATAGAAGCCATGGTAGCAATAATCCAGATGGCAGAGTATGATGCTACCTGTAGGGCATCATTTATAATTTTTTTTCCTCAGCATTGATGTGCCCCTGCTTTCCTATGCAGGTGGGGAACCACTTATCTTCAAAAACAGGAAAGAACAATCCTTCTATTTTTAGATGAGAATATGAAAACAAAACTGTGGAGGTTAAATTTAGACATAATTTTATCAGATTATGATTCAGAATATTCAATTATGATGGCCAAGTTAAATATTTTCTATTGCTTTACATGGCAGCTGAAAAAAGTAAACTAAGGCATCATTCCTGAACATTAAGTTGTGAATTTACTCTCCACTTCCATATGACCAACTACACACAAACATGCACTTTTCTAATAATAATAGTAATAAAAAAATTCTTCCCAATGAAGCACACTATGGATGAGGAACATAGCATGACCAACCACATGAAGATGTAATTTTACAAACCATAGATTCTAACTTGACTACTCTCTAAACAAGGCCCATGAATTTGCCTACATTTCTTTGGGAAAAAAATTCTTAAACAGAGGGATGCAGGAAAGCATCAACACTAAATATATTTATAGCAACAAATTATGTAGCATACCTCAAAATAAACAGAAATTGAAAGTTACATGTGATCAAGCAATTTCCTTGCCTATTTATATACCTCATTGTTTCTATTTCTACTATTTCAGAAGATGGTATGAGATTATTATAGTCTGGTTTTTTTACCCTTACTACATATCTCATTTTTTGAACCTATATGGAAAATGCCTCCATCAAAAATAATAAGTATAATAGAGAAGAGATAAAGGTAGGAACAGAATTGTACTTTACATCCCCTGTGTAAGATTAACAGTTGTCTGGCAGCATCTGTTTGGCAGACAAGTACTTGAGTTTCTCAAGAATTTGAACAGACTGAGTGATGGGGACAACCTTATGCCAGCGAGGTGCTCTGGTACGTTTCCTGATCCCAACAGCTACACAAACATCTGAGATCTGTGCACTGCAGAAATTATCTGGTACCAAACACTGCACAAATGATTAACTACATCCTGCAACCACCATAACTTTCAAGACATAAAATTTTTGCTGCACTATGCAGCAGGAGTCAAATCAAGCATGAGCAACCATGCACCTTCACACAGTAGCCCACAAAATGCTGACCATAGAGCCATGTGAAACAAAGGTTATGTATGCAGGAAAGCTACAAAGCTTATTGAAGACTTTAATGTGTCACTCAGAGTCAATTTTCAGTGTACATACGTTCAGTGGGTGCACTGTGATCCACTTCTAATTTATACACCTCTGCCAGAAAATTATGTATCTAACATGATGAGTTTTAGATTTCACTACTAGTTAGACAGACATTTACTTTCACCATGAGAAACATGAGTCTCTTCTTTTGCAGCATTATTTACTGGTAAAGAAAAAGCAATATTCCTTTTAAGAGGCTGCATGTACATAGCTGGACTGTAATATATTCTTCTGCAGGCTTATGCAAAGGGTATGTATTCATTTTAGCAACGAAAGCAGTAAAGAGCTTATAGGTTTTGAAAATGGAAATAGTGTAAGTGTTCCTTCTGCAGTGCTAAAATTTCATGGGAATTAGTGGTTTCCCAAAGCCCAATTGTGACACCATTATGACTGAAAGATGGTACCCAAATTTCACATATGGATAAGGAAATTCAAGACACTGCCACACACTGCATAGCTTTATAAACAGACAAGTCGCAACACTGAGAAGGCTGCTGGGGAGCAGCTTTCCACCTGTTCCATGGAGGCAAAACACTGCTGACCCTACACCCAGAGTCATACGTGCTCCTTATCCACAGACTGCAGCACTTCCTCCAAAATACAGTGGTTTATGCTCATGAATTCTGCACATCACTCGGTCAACTAGAGACCTCTTCTAACAGCGCTGCTGCCCTTTTCCCTACACGTCCCATTACACCTTACACAGGCAAAGGCAGGAGATCGAAAAACTGATTCTCGAATAATTTCTTTTTTTGCTTCGGGTCGTTTTCTCCAGCACTGGTTTATTTTACCAAAAAACCGCCGGCTCTACCCAAACCCCCCCCCCACTTCCTCGCCAGGGCGGCGACTGAACCCGCCGGGCCGGACTGCCCCGCGGGAGCGGCGGGGATGCGGCGGTTGGGGCAGCGGGGATGGAGCGGCTGGGGCCGGCAGGGAGCGGTTGGGGCGGTTGGGAAGCGGGGACAGGGCGGTTGGGAAGCAGGGACGGAACGCAGTACCGCCGGTACAAGCGGGCGAGGAGGGACCCAGCAGGACAGGGAGGGAAAGGCGGAGCCCGCGGCCCCAGTACCCACCGAAGAGGCTGCTGCTGAAGCCGTCCCACACGCAGCCGGCGGCGTCCCACACCCAGCGGCTCCTCAGGCAGGACATAAAGGTAAGGCTCACGCCGAAGACGGACACCAGCAGGTCGCTGAGGCTGATGTTGACGAGGAAGAGATTGGTGGGCGTGCGGAGCCGCTTGAACTTGTAGTAGAGCACCAGTACCAGCAAGTTGTTGCACAAGCCCAGCATGCCGATGGTGGCGACCAGCAGCGCCAGCAGCTCGTAGGTACCGGCGCTGAAGAGGGGTCGCTCGCCCGGCACCTCCTGCTCGGGCGCCGCGGGCTCCGGGCGGCTGGAGGTGCCCGTGCCGTTCCCCGCGGGCATGGCTCCCGGCCGGAGCGGGGCTAAGCCTCCCGGCTCGCTCCCAGCCCCATCGCACACCGATGCTCTGGGCAGGAGGAGGAGTCCCCGCTGCCTTCCCGCCCACGGAGGGCGCGCCCTCGAGTGGCTTCGCCCTCGCCTGCCCCGGGGCGTGCCCGGCCCGGGACTGGCTCCTTCTGAGCAAACAGGTCTTGTCGCCCTGTTGCCGCGGTGAGCAGCCCGGTTGTGGCCGGTATGTGGCTGTTGTTTCCTCTTCCTTAAAAATCCTCGGTGCGCTTTGGCTGGGCCACGGCTGCCGTGAGGAGCGCTTCCCTCACGGGGACCGCGTTTGGACAGAACTGCCCTGCGGCTAGCTCCGGGAAGAGGTAGAACCGGTATTTAGGCTTCTTCCCCAAATGTCCTTCCAATAAAGACTCCGATTATGACAATAGTGTCTTCTCAGGAGGTTTCCCACAGTGCTCACAGCTTAGCTCTAGGAGTTGGAACCCCACAAAGCGACCCGGCAGCACCATGGCCCTGTGCAAACCTGTGGTGAGTGAGCACTTAGTCAGCCATGGGCAAGTGAGACACCACAGTCTGCACCGTGAAGTCGCCTGTTTTATACATTCGTCTCCGGTGGGTGTTGTACAGGAATACAGCGGCTGCCTGTGTACAGCTCTGGCTGCTGTTAGGCACGGTGTTGCCCTGAGCCCCAGCTGTGTCAGGGTGTCTCCAAACCCAACCCACCCCGGCGTGTTTCACAGGGAATTTTACTCACCGTGGTTCTACACCCAGAACACCTTGCCAGACCAAGCATCGGTTTGTCCTCACAGGAAGACCTCTAGTTTGTTTGCTTTAATGTGTGTTGATACATGACAGCCTTCTTATGGGCCCAAAGAAAACTTTCAGTTTAGGTCTGTTCTTACTTTAGTTTAAAAAAAAAAATCAGCTGTGAAAGCAGCAGAATTTTAATGTTTTAGTGGATAAATGTCCTGTTGAAAAATAGCTGGTTTTTTTTCTTCTCTTACACACAGTGATATTAATTGGTTCAGACTAAGGGTGAACCGAGACTGAAAACATGGATAGTTGAGGTAGGTTTGATGTCTTTCAAAACAAACTTCTGTACAAATTATGGGCTTCTCATGGCAGTAAATTTTATATGACAAATTACTGCTGTAATAGTAGGCAGTAGGAATAAAGTCATAGGTCAGAAAAATTAAACACTGGTTAAAGTACCTATTCTTATTGATGTTAACTTTATTTATGATCCATGTTGTTCAGTCCCTCATATACTGATGTTGTCAGTAATTGAAACTTGCTTTAAAAAGCTATTTCAGTCTGTTTCCTCATCACCGGTCAACAGGGCTTTTCTCACTGCAAAGGAAGGAGCAGCTTCCTTTCTCAAAATCAATTATATGTTTTTTACCATGAAAACTCTATTTACTGAACACATGACCTTCCAAAATTTCTACCATGGTAATAGACCACAGTACTTGAGCATCAGTTTTAGGGAAGATGTAATTTTGTCTTTCCTAATCCACAGAAGAAATTTGCCTGTACATGACAGACCATGTGCAAAATTATTATGTCAATGCACAGTTATGGGTTTGTTTAGGACAGTCACTGCATTCTAAAAGTCTAACAATGGCATGACTGTACCAAATTAATACTACACCTCACTGACAACAAGACATCGCTATCTTCTGCCTCTAAAGGAAATCTTAAATTGGGTATCTTTTTATCCCTACAAAATGAAAGGCAAGTAAAGGTAGTAAGAAGAATGGGAAAAATTTAATGTAGTGATTAGTACATTCCAGATAACATAGTGTCCATTGGCAGATTCCATTATACACTTAGGGTCTCTAAGAGGTATTTCACTAGAGCACCTGTCAGAAATACTCCCTCTATGTCTTTGAATTTATAGGAGGTAAGAGAACCCATAACTTGCATTTTATAAAGGTCATATCTCAGAATGTCTGGTTTGGGCTTTTTCATAGCAAAACTAAATCGATCCTCAGATGTGCAGTCTCTCCAATGCCTTATTTGCAAAGGTCACTTTATTAATACTGTCAAATTGCTAATGTTATTCAAGTGGTCTTGGATACTTCATGAGCATTTGTCTTCTATGCAGTTTCACTTCTCATATGAGGCACAACAAAAAGAAATGCTGTTTTATTGTATCATCAGGTCAAAGGCAAAGCTGGAAACAGAACCCAGACCCCAATTCTAGTCTAGATTCTGTTTTCCTAACCCACTCTAGAACCAATGCAGCTATGGTTTTAATAATCTAATTAACTCTTTAGTCAATCCTTTTCTGCTGCAAAAAGGGTTTTACCTTTACTTTACCATTGCATGAAAGGATAGACCACAACCATAAAGTGTATGTGTGTGACTTACTGGAAGTGCATCAAAGTACTACACATGTGTGTAGCTGAGCTCATGGGTTCAAATACGTACAACAAGAAGCAGGAATAGAAGGTCCCCAGTCCTGTACTACAAAAACAGTCTCTGAATCTCCCAAGGAGTTCCTAGATCTCTTCTGCAACAGTCCTTTTAACATGTTGTCTGTTATGTACACTTCACATGGGGTAGAAGAATGCATTGGCTGTAAATTTTCAAGTGGCCAATATATGCTTACATATGCACAAGACAAACCTTAAAACCCAGCCTTGGAACTAATAATTCACAAGTAGAAAGTTTGCAGATGTCTGAGACTGTCTTCAGAAGTTTATAGTATTTAGTAATTTGGAATGCTTCAGCACACCAGGGCATTGAGTGTCACATGTTAGAGCTGAAGAATCTGAAGCAGAGTAAATAGACTTTCAAAGTCACTGCTACTCTCTAAGCTTGGGCAGAAATACAAACCACAAATGTGACTCTCAGTCGTTAACTGCAGCACTAAAAATGTCTGGGCTTTTGCAGTGAGAACATTGTGGGGTGGAAAAAGAGTGCTTTAAGGCATTCAAGAGACCTATTTCATTTTATGTTCACTGACTTATGTGTTGCTTTCACTCATTTTCTCTGTTCTCTTTCGCTAGTGTGCCTTTGAAGTCACATGCTCTTTCCTGACAAGGAGAGAGTGAGCAGGAAAGTCAGGCTTTTGTCCACATTAAATACATTTGTTCTAGGATTCATATAATGCTGGGGTTTTCATGCCTGTTTTGAGCTTTGTAAGCTTATTATTTCCAGGGGCATGGTATAGAGCCAGAATGCAGGCTGCTCAAAACCAAACCAAATCAAAACAAAACAAACAAAACTTCCCAAAAATTCTGGCTACCTAGCTTCAGCTTTTTTTGTTTTTTACAGTGTTCTTCTGGCATTTTTTTTTTTTTCTTACATGTTGTTTTTGCTATTCTTTAGCCTTAGAGGCAGATGAAAGCCGAGTGATTATTCACTGTATCTATATATAGCTTCAGGGTATATCCACAGAGCAATTGTGAGTGTGGATAGAAGAAATCTTACCAACCTCTTAGCATTAAAACAAGGCTTTTAATATAGATCTACACTTGTTGATAATGCAATTTTTTAAGTAAAAAGAAACCCAAAATGCACAACCCTAATGGCAAAGGTTTAAAGCTAGGGCTTCGTCTTGCAGAACTTGTAATCCTACATGTATAATATAGTCCATATTGGGATGTGAACTTTAAATCATAAAGCAGGCAAAGTGCTAATGTTGCAAGATTGTGAGAATATTCTGGACTGAGAGAAGTGCTTAGCTAAGACACAGTTCACTGAAGCAAGCACAGGTGTTTTCATTGGGGGAAGGGGACTCAAGCAGGCTGTCCTGGGAGGTGATGGTGAGCGGTCAGAGCATCTGTGCCGCAGTTGGCTGCAGCCTGTTCCGTGATGTGTGAGCTCTGGTATACCTGACATGTGTACAAAGAGCTGTACTAGCTGCAGGTGTGAGTCATCTCATCTAAATGATGCATTTGAAAGTTAAGCGCTTAAGACCAATAAGATGAATCACCCTCTGGAAATGTTTATTGACTGGCACATAAGATGACTTGAATAATTAACTTTTAGATACCTAAGTTAGATGAGATGAACTTCATCTTGGCTAGAGAAACCTGTGTGGGGCTGTGCTATGTGTTTAGGAGGCAGATGCATATTGATGCCTCTGTGGCACTTGTTTTTTGCAGAGTAGATTAAAAGAGGTGGTGATATATGCTTGTGCCTGCTGACATCATGATGTCCTTGGTTGTACAGACACAGCTCATAGGGCAGGCTGAACTCGAAACACTAGCATAGTATAACCATTTTAAGACTAGCAACACCAGTGTTTGCAACAATATCACTTTTAAATTAATTTGTGATATAAACTGGTTTCTTTTAAGGAATAACTTTGCATAGGAGTTCATACTTATGCTGCAGCTTCTTCTTAAGTGTGGCAGACATAAAGTGAAAGTGCTTACAAGATCACTGCCTTGTTGTCATTTTCCAGAGCCCAACATACAAATCAAGATATAGTTCATAGGAAATACAATTTTTAAAGCTATCACTTGGTCATTTCAGCTGCTGTTAGTGACAGAGAGGAGCAGATGCACTTTATAGCAAGGAGCACTCGTGGGGTGTTAATATGAAAAGAAAAGTGAAAAATTGAGCCAGTAGAAAAAAAGAGTGAGCTAATGTAAATGTCAACATGATAGCACTCCTTAAACACTGCTTCATAGAAGAAATTTAATTTTTACAATGCTAAAATTTATTACTTGCCCAGCCCCATACTGGTCAGAATGTTCAGTCAGTCTGAATTGAAGCATCTCTATCCTGATTCAACTTAAACACAGACAGGTTTAACGGGACGTTTATAAGGAAGAGATAGCAAAGGATGGGTAAGCTTATCAAAGAAAGCATCTTCAGGGACTGATTTTTTTTTCCCTTTTAAATGACTGGCCTTGACCAAAATCAGAGTCAGAAACAGTCTTTTATGTCCCAAAGCCTCTTTAGGGACAACTAAGACCAGTTTAGATCCATTGTGTGATCCACTTCAGGCTGTTCTGAACCATCGTTTTACTTGAGGAGAATTTGCTTTTGCATGAGACCACCAGGAAGAGTGAGTGGCAGCCTGGTACAAGCAGGAAAAAAGATCTATCACCTTTGCTGTTTGTCTTCTTCAGTAGGTTTGGGTTATTTGTTATGAGTCGTCAAATTACATGGTCAGAATTTTAAAACTTGCATGGCATTTCATAGACTTATGATAGTTATTGAGATAAAGATTGAAAATTATTGATTTTTCAAATGAGGTGCCAATCCTACAATGAACTTGCTGCAGCTGTTCTTTGCACCCGTACAGACATATCATTATCTTTGAATCTGAGAATTTCCAATAATTGAGACTAATAAGATTATGTGATAAAAAAAGTTGAGAGAGTCAACTTCTGAATATACATCAATTATATCGTATTCCATACCCAGTACTTTCCACACTATTAGTAAGAGAGACAGTGAAGGAAATGCTTTTCATTCAGTTAATGCTACTGTAGGGCTACTAATGCAAGGACTTCCTGACTCATCAATTAAATATTGAATTTGCCTTTTAGACTTCACTTATCTTCTAATGCAATTCCTATCTTCTCTACTTTTTTTTTTTCAGTCCACTCAGTCATCACATCTTATTTTTAAATTCTACTGTACTTTTTATTTATTTTAAACACTGATGACAACAGAATCAAAGGGTACTGAAAGCAATGATTCCTCATTTGGGGTTTCTTTGTGTTTTCATTGTGTTACATAACATGAAGTTTCTACATGGGTTTTTGCAAGAGAACAAAACATAGATTTCTGTTCATAACCTCTCTGTTCTGAGGGTGGATGCTAAATACCCTTTATGAACCTTAAACCGCTGATATTAACTGGGAAATGAGAATATAACTTGATGTCATACAAGCTTAGATGAGAGAGACTGGAAAAATTAATCAACAGGAAGCACTGCGTAACAAGAATTCAGCTGGAGGCAGTAAGTCAAATGCACAACTCTGACCAAATATAGTATCTGACCAGCCACTAGGTACCTTGACACACAAAGGAAATATTTTGCTGGATAATTACTGTTAGAAACAGCAAAAATCTAGCCTCAAGCTATCCCTCGCTTTTCCAGGCATCATTGCTGCTTTTCTCTGCCAAGCTCTTATCCTTATTCTAATCAAAAGAAATGCTAATTGCAGTAGAGCAGAAGTCCCCAAAAACTTTTGGGTTCTTCCCCTTGAAATGATAGAATTCCAGGCTGTTGGATTGCTTGTGTTAGGTATCATATCATGAGACACCACTTTCCCTGAAGAACTAGCTATTTCATGCAGAGATATTTCCATGCATTATTTTTTGTAGCTGTTTAATACCAATTAGTTGCTTTCCCTGTATATTTCAAAATGATGTGCTGAGTGTGTGTGAAGACTACTGCCTTTATTTGTTTTGTTTTTTTGAAGAAGTGACTGGAATATTCTTGAAACATGCCTGTTTGATATAAATCCTCTAGATTGCCATGAGGAAATATAAAATATAATTTCTCCTTTTCAACTACAGAGTCTCCACAGAGCTAAGACTCCACACTCAGGAATTCAAGAAAGCCTTATCCAGTAAACCTGGCATCAACCTTGGGTGAAGTAATACCAAAGTGGAGATCAGTAGCTAAAGAGCAATACAAAGAAATTGATCCGTTTGGTCTACAGAAAAGTGAGTTTAACAAGTAGTCCAAAATTCACCATTTGTCTGTTCTGGTATAGCTCAGTAACATGGCATCAATATCCTTTAAAGATACTGAAAATATGAAAGATGTGCATAAGAATCACAGTTATATTGAAACATAAAGGAAAGGAGAAGTAGTCCAGGTAAAAAGGCCCCTAGTACAAGAATGTACCAACTAAATCAGTGAAGATATTACAAGAACTGCTGAAAGGAAGCATAAAACACACAAAGAGGCTTAAATTTTAACAGTTTGTGCAGTTACACTTTGATACAAATGTATTGGATTCTCCATATTTTTGTGTCTGCAGATCAACACTTGATACCTTACTACAGGTTGTACTTTA
>VYZP01064819.1:0-17480 GCA_013400635.1 Hypocryptadius cinnamomeus | reverse complement strand
CTACCGGGCGGGGAGGGCCGTGCTGTGCATTACCGGGCCATGCCGGGTCCACACTGAGGCCGTGCCGGGGCCGTGCGGAGCCGGGGCCGTACCGTGCAGTCCCGGGCCGTGCCGAGCCGTGCCGGGGCTGCGGCCGCGCTGACGGCGCTCTCGCTCTGTTCCAGACCAAGTACACGCTGATCGACGAGCAGGACATCCCGCTGGTGGAGAGCTACTCCTTCGAGGTGAGGGCCCCCGCCCGCTGCCCGCGCTTCCCGCGCGTTATTTTCCCGGTTTTTGTGGCTCCCTCCCCGCCCGGGGCTGCCCCGGGGCCGGCGCTGCTCGGGCTCCCGCTGCAGCTTCGGCTCTTTCCTTTCCCCGTGCCCTGCTCCAGCCATGCGGCTCCTGGAGGAGCTGTGCCTGCAGCTCCCCTGATTGGCGGAAAATGAACCAGTTTTAACTCACTGAGGTCCCAACGTGGAGGTTTCCAAGCAGGAAAAGTTCTGGGTTTTCCTTTTTTTTTCTTTTTTCCCCAATTAGGCGAACATTGTTTTAAAACATTTATTTACTAATGTATTTCGTAGTGTTTTTATTTTTATGCTATTTGTATGCTTTTGGGGAACAGATAATTTGTCCTCTCATGGTTTGGCAAACATTAGAAGTGTTCACTCTGCACTTAGTCTTGGATGAGGAAAACTTGTATTGTTGTCACTGATCATGGGACCAGAAAAATGTGTTTCCTCTTCATATCCACTGGTAAATGGGTTCTTCTAAGGATTTGAAAGTGAAAAACAATGTTTACAAACTCTTCAACAAATAAGGGTTTTTTTTGGAGGAGGGACCATCATCTGGTAAATTTCTGCAGTGTAGTGGATGCTTTGGGGCTGCTCTTAGGGATTTTAGGAGTTTGGGCAGTGCTGCTGCCAGAACACTCCCTGTGTGTCCATTCCTCCCCTCTGGCAGCCCCTGTGTCTGTCACTGTGGTGGTAACACACCCTGACTGTCCCAAATGTATCAAGTTCTTGCTGTGCTTTCTGAGCTTTGAGCACCATTTTGGAGAGCAGGAAAATGTGGAAATGCAGGAATAATGACAGGTGGGTGTAGGGGCAGTGCTGGAGCAAAGCCCTGGTGGCTGCCCAGGGGCAGAGTGTGGATCCTGCCATGAGCCCAGAGCTGCATTCCTGCTGTTCTTTGTCCAGACAGCCCCAGCTCCCCCCTGCCCTTTCCCAGCCAGGCTCCACAGGATCCATCCCCACCACAGCCCCAGGGACCCCCTTCCCAGGGGGATGGGGGTGCCCTTTGGCTTTCAGCACCCAGAGGTGCCAACAGCTGGCCCAGGGAGCACGGGAGTGCTGGGGGTGTCCCCAGCTGCTGTCCCCCCCCGAGTGCTGAGGGGACAGGCTGGGCTGGTTGGGTCCCCCTGGGGGTTTGGGACAGCTCAGACCCCACCGAGCTCAAGGGACCTGCAGGGACAGGTGTGAAATGTGGGGTCCATCCCAGTGGAGAGGTGCTGTGTGCCCCATGGGGTGCTCTCACGGCCTTTCCCTTCCCTCTAGGCTCGGATGGAGGTGGATGCTGATGGAAATGGTGCTAAAATCTTCGCTTACGCCTTCGACAAGAACCGGGGCCGGGGCTCAGGCCGCCTCCTGCACGAGCTGCTCTGGTAGGTACTGGAGGGAGCAGAAAACCAAGAGTTCCCTTTGCTGCCCCAGCTTGTGAGGGGTGATCTCTCTGCCTGTAGTGGCCCACATCCCCTCAGGAGAGTGGCAGACCCAGCACAGGGTGCCCACAGGACTGTGCCTTGGAGGGTGTGTCTCCATGGCACAGCCTGTGGAACATTCCAGGCAGGGAGAGCAGAGGCAGGTTCATGGACACCCTGTTTGCACCTGAGCAATGCTGCCCAAACTTCAGCAGGACCTGCACCATTTGATAGGGGAGTACAGACCTTTGAAGGTTTGGTGTGGGGCTTTTTGTCTGCTGAGAATTGGCAGAGCACTGGAGAGAGGGAGCTCCTGGTAACTTAGGAGTTTGAGGTGTTTTTTATGGCTTTCTGCAAAACTGCCTGAGGTGATGCTGCTGATGTTCATTTCTGCTGCTGCACCTTATTTTCCATACTCTGCAAGTCCTTGAAATCCTTCAGAGGGTTTGCATTAAGTTTCAGGGGCCAATTTCCTCATTTGTGAGAGCAGCTCACCCTCTGAGCTCATCTGTTGCTCCTTCTAGATGTTGGTGGGTTTGTACAAAAGGTGAGATCTGCTGAAGAAATGTATTTATTTTAAAAGTCTTTTTGAAAAAATTAAGCATATTTTCTATTCAGTTCCATATCCTTGGAAGTTACAGTGCCCAGGGTGCCCTTTATCATTCCAGGTTACATTTTATCCCCTAGAACCAGGCTTTGTACAGGAGGAAGGAGACAGGAAGAATATCAGATTATTATTTCCAGTCTGCTTATTAAATATGGATTTTAACCTGCATCTGTTAATATTTAATCTTATTGCACATAGAACTTTGTTGAAATTATGAAATTGGCTGCAATATGTGGAGCAAATCACTGACAGCTGCTGCTAACTGTGAACCTCAGACAGTCATAATTATTATCTGTAAGTAGCATTAAACAGCACCTGAAAATTATTCAGGTCAATTGTTGAAGGCTGTGCAAATGATGACAGGCCAGCTATTTGTTTATGACACAGCCCAGCCATTGCCTCTCCTGGCTTGTTTTACTCAAATTAGGAAGTCATTTGAGCATATTCAGTTAGGAAATTCAAATTGTGTCACTCGAGCATGGGCTGTGGTTAAAAATAAGAGATTGTGTGTAATGGGGATTTTGGAGAGGCACAGAGGGGGCTGTCAGCTGCCAGGCAAGCAGAGCTGCAGTTCTGAAGTTGCAGTCAGATTTCTGGAATAGAAAATATAAAATATCTCTGCTGTTCCTGTGAATTCATCCTGGTCCTGAAGGTGTTGGTGTTGCTGATCTTTAGCTGCAGCTCAAACACTGCAGGTCAGAGGCTGAGTCTTTGCAGGGGCTGTGAAGCTTCTGCCCCTCCTAAACAGAGCAATTTTGGGGCTGCTCTGAGCACAAACCAGGACTGGAGAGTGGTGTCAGGTCCTTCCCTTGGTGAGGAGGGGCAGTGCTGGAGCTTTGGAGCCTGTAAGAGTCAGGAGAGCTGGGCAGAGCCAGGCAGTGATTGCACTTCCAGTGCCAGCCTGACTCCTTGGATGAATGAAAACCAAAGAACATGGATTACTGCAGGTGTAGGTGTGTAATTCAGTTGTTCTCTGCACATGAACCCCAAACACATGAAAAACCAACTCAGTTGTGGGCCTCTGGTTTAAGACACAGTGAGTAGCATGTGGGAGATGCAAGAAAAACAGACTTTTTGAATTTTTTTTCTTTTCTGGTTCAGCAGGTATCTTTGGGCCTCATCATGAAGCCCTTGGGATAGAAATCCTGGAGCTGCTGGAGCTGCAGCAGTGACAGGAACCTTCTCCCAGAGCCCTCCTGCTGCCCTGTGCAGAGGCAGCTGTGGGATCAAAAGGCATCCAAAGAGCTGGAAATTCCCCACATGAGCTGCAAAAATTCTTACAGGGAGAACTTCCTGATGGTTCTTCAGCCTCTCTGCTGCTTGCTGTGATTTCCACATGGAGTCTTGGCTCCCCCAAAGCAGGGTTTGGGTGTCTCTGCAGAAGAGAAGTCTTATCCCCTCATCAGTTCCCTGTGGAGCAATCCCAGCTCTGTGTTCTGCTGGTGTAGAGATGTTCCCTGGGGAACAGCAGCAGCAGGGATTAGTCATAAGTAGCACCAACTGCATGTTCAAAAAGACATCCAGGACCTGATTTCTGGGGGTTTTTGAGGTTTTTTTTTTTAGAGCACTTGCCATCTTGCTGCCTATAACAGGCTCAGTTCTGGTTCCTGGTGCTTGGGATTGCTGTGTCTGCACTTGTGTTCTAGTCCTGGGCTCTGAGCTGCTGAAATACCAAAAGAACAGAATCCAGATGATCCCTGAAAAGTCTTGGGGGAAGGGTTTTGCCTGGCATCTTGCAGGAGCTCAGGAGTGCAGGGGGAGGCAGAAGCTCCAGCTCTGCAGGGGTTTTGGCTGCGTTACTGAGGCTGTTCACAGGGCAGGTTCTCTCAGCCTGTCCTTGCTGCTCAGTTTGGCTGAGCTGGGATGGTCAGAGAGAGGCCTGGCGAGGGGAGTGGAGTGCTCCTGTGTTCAGAGCTTCCTTCTTGATGTGTGGAGAGAAGGGACCACCCTGAATTTGGCATTACCAGGTCTGGCACCTCAGTGCAGTGGTGTTTAACACTGACTGCTCACCAGCAAGGCCCAACTTCCACCTTTATTTAGGCTTTTGTCACTTGAGGCCACAGAAGAGCTGGCAGTGATGTAGTAAAGGGGGTTTCGTACAAGGAGGTAAAGACTGGCTCAGTGTGGGAGGGGATTTGTTCAGAATTTGCTTTTTGGGTTATTGGGTGCAGATCTGGGCTGTGGAGGAGGGGGCTATGTATGTGCCACTCTGCTGTGCCACCCCAGTGTCAGGGACGATCTCTCATAATCCTCTCTCTTCCTCAACTCCAGCAGTTTCTAAACTCTCATCTAATAAAATCAAAAATATTTCTGGATTTAGTCTTGGAATCCCCTTCCCTTTCCCCCCCTGCACAGTCTGTTCTTGCTGTGAACTTCTGTCTCCTCCTCCCAGATTCCTGTCTCCTATCTGTCCCATCTCTCCAGCTGGCACTTTGTCCAGGCTCATTCTAAGAACCTTAACTCCTTCCCTGTCTCCATATCTGACTGATGCTCACCTCCAGCAGTTCACCACTTCTTGGAGCCCTCAGGACTCCTGATTCCCTTTGCCAGACCCTCTGCTGGCCTTCAGCAACTCAAAAGTAGCTGTTTCTGTGATGGCTTCCCAGTGCCAGAGGGCAGGGATGGATGGGATATTGGGAAGGAATTGTTCCCTGGGAGGGTGGGGAAGCCCTGGCAGTGCCCAAGGCCAGGCTGGATGGGGCTTGGAGCAGCCTGGGATAGTGGAAGGTGTCCCTGCCCATGACAGGGAATGAGCTGAATTTTAAAGTCCCTTCCAACCCAAATCAAGCTGGGATTCTGGGATTCCTCCTTTATGGCACTTCAGCTGACTCTTTGCCATAGTTTGTTTGCTTTAATATGTGTAGTTTGGTTTCTTTTTCCCCCAAAGGATTTTATTTGTTTTACCTTCAAAGGGAAGAACTTTTCCCTGTTCCATGGAGGCCCAGCAGACTCCCTGGCAGGGGGCTCCAGGCTGTGTTCTCATGCAGGGTGTCCTCACAGGAATTACCTGGTGGGAGCTGGAGCACAGTCTGTGTGCAGGTGCTGCTTGTGGCCTCTCCAGGGGGATTATCCTCATTAAATTCTACAAAGTTTTGGGGCATATGTGAAGTGCAAGTTTTTCTTACCCCCAGGGTATGTGACTTAGACATATCTGGATGGATTTAGACCAAGAATACAAAATCCTACATATTTCCTTGTAAGGCATGTTGAAATGAGTTTTCTGTTCTGCTGGGTAATGCTGAGCTTTATAAAGGTTAAAAAAAGTGGGAATTTTTAAACTCAGTCAAATATCTCTTCAAAATTAAAATAGCTATTTGAGCTGAAATGTTCAGTGAAGACTGAGCAGGACTCAGTGTCCAGGCTGGGCTTGTGGGAAGCTGCTGGGAGGTCTCCATGAGGAGGTGCTGGGTTACCCTCAGTGGGTGCTGTCAGCTCTGCTTGGTCCTTGTTCTCCTGTGCTGGGAGGTTCCTCGTGGCAGAACAGTCACAGGGACACAGCCTTCTGTCCAAGCCTTGCATTTCAGCTGGGGTGGGGATTCCTGCAAGAAGTGATACCAAAACTCGTCCAGGCATGAGGGTGTTTGACAGTGAACTGGATGCTTGATGAAACAGAGAGAGGAGAGGTGAAAAGAAGGGGGAAAGGGCAATGGAAACTCTTAGAAGGCAGTTGGGAAGATCCCCCCTGCAGCCATCCTGGCTTAGTCCTGCTTTGGGTTTTGGGCAAGTTTCAGATGTCTCTTGGTCAGTTGTGGAGTAATTTCAGACTTTCAGTGTGTTACACACAATTATAGTCTAAAAAGTATTTGCCTACTCGGTGAAACCTCTGTCCTGTTGCTGTTCAGAGATGTTTCTTCATAAATAATAAGCCCTGTGACACCACACCAGTGCCAAACTTGCACAAATCTGTCTGATAGAATTTCCTATGGAAATAATGAGCCAGTATTGGCACCTTCCAAGGAGCACTATAATTCCATGGATCTCTAGCAGTAACTGGAGGAGTAGACTCTGGAACTAAGCAACATGCTTAAAATTATTCTATACTCTGTCCTTTGATTCAACTAATTTATAATTGAAACCAGCTGCTGGAAAAAGGCACTTTCTCCTGGGAGTTGCCCTGTCTGAAGTAGCCACTGGAGTCTGTTTGCAGCCCAGTGCCAGCAGGTCCCAGCTCACATTCCCTCTGGAATTGCTGTGATCCTTTGTTTTTTAGCTGTTCCTGTTCAGCACTGACCCTCAGGCTGGTTTTGTGTCCTGCAGGGAGAGGCACCGGGGAGGGATTGCTCCTGGCTTTCAGGTGGTGCACCTGAACTCGGTGACCGTGGACAACCGCCTGGACAATCTGCGCCTCGTGCCCTGGGGCTGGAAGCCCAAGGCTGAGGACATCTCCAGCAAACAAAGGTATGGCAGCACCTGGCAGGGGTAGTGAACATATCTTCAGATGTTGTCTCCATTCTTTAGGGGTTTTGGCCTTGGCAGAGCCTTTTTGATTAAACCTTGGGTGCTTTACACATCACTGTCCTGGCTGCCTCACCTGGGGCTCAGTCTGTGCTCATGTCCCTGCTGTGCAGGGACCATCCCACCCATCTCACCCTCAGGGTTGTGCCAGGTGGAGCAGGAAGCCTCTGTGCCCTCCCAGCTGGGCAGAGGCTCAGGGCAATCTGCACATCTCACTGCCTTCTGCCCCTCAGGCACCAAAATTCCAGTGGGAACTGGGAGCTGCAGAATGCTCCTGATGGAAGTTGTGAGTTGGGGTTGGACTCACTCAGGGTGACTTCTGGGCTCAGCTTCCAGCACCTCTCACCAGCAGCTTGGGGGAGCTTCCCACGGGCTGGGTTTCACTGATACCACTCAGCACATCACACTCTGTGCCAGGATGGATCTGGATACCCAATGAATATCCAGACACACAGTGAGAGTTCCACAGGCTTCACATCACACTTCTCCTGAACACTTGCAGCAGCAGCAGCTTTAAGATTGTTCAGAGCTGATGAAACTGATTCTGAGAAGTTTTAGTGAATTACAAATGCTCTTTATGATTTTGGGGGTTCAAGAACAAGAAACAGACTTCAAGCCAGAAATTAATTTTGACTTGGTGTGAATAATTTTGCACAGAATTAACTTTGCTTGATTGATACCTTTAAACTTCTGGGGTTTGCACTTAGGCTAAAATAACCTTAAAAATACCCAACATATGAGCAGCATATGCAGTCTGAGGCTAAATACAATGTTAACCTTATTTATTAATAAATTTGGAATCAGTCTCTGTATGATTATTATGAATTGATGTACCAAACTTGTACTTGCTTTTTTTCCAGGGAACAAAGTCTGTACTGGCTGGCAATCCAACAACTTCCTACAGACCCCATAGAAGAGCAGTTTCCTGTCCTGAATGTAACCAGATATTACAATGCTAATGGGGATGTTGTGGAGGAGGAAGAGAACTCCTGCACTTACTATGAATGTCACTACCCTCCCTGCACAATGATTGAAAAACAGGTGGGTTCAGAGAGCTGGCAGTGAGCATGGAATGCCTTGGGCTAATGGTGTGTCTAGGGATTTATTTGTTATTTAAAATGTAGAACTTTATGTGACCCATTCAGTGGCTAAAAGCAATGATTTTCTTCCACTCAGGTTTTCTTTGGCCTGAACCTCCACACCCTGTGATAGTTTTCAGTTGGAGGGGATGTGGGTTTGAGTTGGAGCAATGGATGTTGCTGGGCTGCTGGGAGGAGGGTGATTTCTGCAGAGTGCACAAAAAGCCAGGGGGAGCTTTGCTGCAGGGAGCAGAGCTGGGATGAGTGAGCAGCTGTGTGAGGCAGCAGGAAGTATTGTAGGAGGGTTTGGATGGTTGTGGAATCAAAAAATAACCTGGTTACCATTTCCTGAGGTGAAGGTGAATTGCAGTGGCTTTCATTCAGGAGAGAGCTGGGAGGAAAAGTTCTGCTGGAGAAAGATTAAGCAACATCAGGAGTGAGAGAATGAGCTGTGCAAGGGCTGTGCCTCTGTCACACAGATGCTTTATCTATAAACAAGGGCTTTTCTTGTGATAGCAGATGCTGAGTAGGCTAAACCCATTGTGTTCCACTTTCTGCTTTGGGGAAGGGAACATTTGCAAAAATGATCTTAAATTCCCTGTATTTGAAATAGAGGCAGCTCTGCCTTTTATTTGGGTCCGTGCCCAAAAGCTCCCTGGATAACAGTGACTTTGGCAATGGCTGAGCTTGTGCACCCCTCCTGATAATTTCTGAATTTCAGGTGTTTGCAGTTGAAAACAGAACTTAAGTTGACAAAACAGGAGCATTGTGACAACAAAAGTGTAACGCTCCAATATTTTGTCTATTAAGCCCATTTTACAAGAGCAAATGTACAGCCATAGAAATTGCTTCAAATCCTTCTGGTTCTCTGAAACTCATGGTGGGATGTTTGTGTTTCATAGAATCCCAGACTGGTTTGTGTTGGGACTTTATAATTCTTCTCATTCCATGGGCAGGGACACCTTCTGTTATCCCAGGTTGCTCCAAGCCCCCTTCAGCCTGGCCTTGGACACTTGCAGGGATCCAGGGACAGCCACAGCTTCTCTGGGCACCCTGTGCCAAGGCCTCCCAGGAAGGATTTCTTCCCAATATCCCTCTCACCCTGCCTTCCTGCAGCTTCAGGCTGTTCAGCCTTGTCCTGCCACCTGTTTGTGACAGGCGTGGAAGACCTGATCACGAAGCTCCTTGGGAATGCTGTTGGGTCCTCTTGGGAAAGCTGCTGGGGTGTCCCCTGGGGGTGATGCTGAGGTTCTCCTGGCACTGAGCAGCCCCTCTAACGCCACCTTTTGTTCCCAGTTACGCGAGTTCAACATCTGTGGGCGCTGCCAGGTGGCGCGGTACTGCGGCTCGCAGTGCCAGCAGAAGGACTGGCCTGCCCACAAGAAGCACTGTCGGGAGAAGAAAAGAACCTTCCAGCAGGAGCTCGGCCCAGAGCGATGACCGGGCGGCAGAGGCCTCTCAGCAGCAGGATTCCTTCCCAAAGGCATTGGACTCTTGCTTTTGCACAGTATGACAGACTGCTTATCAAAGCCAGAGGCACTGAAGAAAAACCCTGTGATGCTTGAGCAGAATGGCTGACTGGACTAAGCCAGCTCTGACTGGTGCTGTGGAAAGGGATCAGGTCTGCCCTTCCAGTATTATATTCTCAAGCAAAAAGACTACTGTGGAGCTCCAGGCAGGAAGCTTCTCATTATTTATATGTTAATACGTTTGTAAACTCATGTACAGTTTTTGTTAGGAATTCTTGATAGCACTCATTAACTGTAATGTTCAGATGAGAACATGTTGTTGGTCTAAAAGTTTAAAAAAAAAAAAAAGAAAAAAAGTCATGTAGCAGAAGCTTTTCCTCCCATGTGGCAGAAGTGTCTGTGGCAGTGCCAAGGCCAGCGGGGCAGGCTCTGGCATCAGCACTTACTCTGGAGAACTCTGCATGGAAGCTCTATTTAAAAAAAATACAAACAAAAAAAGAGCAAACAAAGTAAAGGTTGGAATGAATCCATGTCTGCTCTCTGCCTTTTTCCCCTTCCCTTCCAGCTGCCTTCAGAGCTCAGTCACCCTGGCTGCTGGCAGTCCCTGCGGGCAGGAGCAGTGTCCCAGGAGCTGGCGTGGGGCGTAGGGACCCTCTGGGATCTGTGTCCAGGCACTGCAGCCAGGGCTGCCTCCCAGGGGCTGCTGGAGATGGCCTTGGAGCAGCCAGGATTTCCAGGGAGCAGGATCAGCTTTCTGTTCCAAAGCCCGTGCACAGAAGGCAGTGGTAGGGGAGCTCAGGTAGCAGCTGTGTGTGGATGTGGTTGCCCTTGTGGCTTCCCCGTAGCATAGGAAACACTCCAGTCATGTGCAGAGATGTTTAAATATCTAATATTGGGTAATTTGAATTATTTATTCCCTTTTTTAAGAGTTGTCATCAATCCAAGAATCAGTTTTTGATTTTTTTTTTAATGTAGTAATGAGTAAAAGTAGTATGGGAGGAGGATTTCCCTTGCAGAGCACATGCCTATTTTTCTTTTCATGAATAACCATTTTCTATTCCATTTTTGCCTTAGAAGTGTAAGGAACATCATTTGAGTTTCCTGAAGAACTAAATGGATAATTTAGTGCCAGGTGTTAGTCTTGCTTCACAGTAGAAGAATGTGAGCTGCTGAGTGCTTAATGCAGAGCCTTTCTTGGAGTGCTTAGTGAAAATTTTTTTGTAAAAGCCGTTTAGAATTTTGATTTTTCAATCAGGATTCACTTTGCCACTTCATGTTGCAATGTTGGTCTTGCTTGTATTCAATTTGGTAGAAAATCGATCTGCTGTGGACTTCCAATATTATATTCTGTTTCTCATATCTGCACAGGAAGTTCTGAATTATTAACATTTGGGTGGGTTTTCATCCTTTGGCTTTCAGCATCTTGGGAAATAGCAAAAAACTTCTGAAACTTCCTGCTGGAAGTTCACTTAAAGGCACTTGGTCGAGTTGCCACTCTTAAACCACAGTTGTACTGTAACTTTTCTTTTCAGGCAGCCCAAAATGCCCTTCAGTATGACAAAACCAAGCAGGACCCAATCAAATTTTCCTGTAATGGGTAATATTTTTTTTTTAAAGGAAACATTAATTCTTTCCTTGAAGTGAAATGCAGTTTTTGGTTAATATAAAATGGGACAAAGGAATATTTTGTTCATTATTTGAGGTAATCCATTGAATAGGGCAGAAGTATTGACTTTTTTTCCCTTGCCTGTTTAAAAGGCTGCTATTTGTCCTGCCAGTTTTCCATTTTATTACCAGGAATCATGTTTATCAAAACAAAGTGCAGTCTTGGAACCCTTAAACACTTGAGCAGCACCAAGCAGGGAAAAGTTGGTGCTGATGTTTTGTTTCTGCTGCTGTGAGGACAAGGACAGGCTGCAGACCAGGGCCTGGTGGGGCACTGGGGAAATTCCTGTGAGGGAATCAGGGACAGGTGGGACTCAGGGAAGAGGGGGACAAAGCCAGGATGAAGGTGCTTGGGGAAATCCCAGTCCCAGGGAATGTGGGAGGGTGGGGTACAGCAGGAGGGGACATGCCCACAGGGTTAAAGGGCTGTGGGACCAACCCAAGTGGAAAGGAACTGCCCAGACATCCTGCAAAGGCTCAGGGAGATAAGAGCTGGGTGTGTGATCTGTGACTCCAGACTGTCCTTGTGCCAGAGGAGAGAAGTGGCTATGGGGATTTTGACTCTTGGGAAGGTCTTGGGGGCTGCAGTAAACACATCCCTGCCTGCTGTGGGGGAGGTTGTGTGATCAGTGATTCTGGCAGATCTTGGCATCTTCCCTCTCAGTGAGGAGGGGCAGAAAGGAACTGGAAGGTGGCAGCTCCCCAAGCCACCCCAGAGGATGGAGCTCTTGTAAAGGCCCTCCTTACGCACAGAGAACCCTGGCTGGCAGGGATATCTCTACATGGACAAGTACTTAAAAACCCAGGATTGGAGTCATTTATCTGGGAGCAGACCTGGACAGTTCTGATCAAGATCTGATTTTTCAAGTGCTTCCCCCTGATGGAGATGTTCTTCATCCAAGTTGTTTCCTGCAAGGAAATCTGGTAAATTCAGCTCAGGGCAAGAGGCTGCAGTGTTCCTGATGCTGGCTGTAGCAGAGGGCTGCACACCCCCTGTAAACACACTGAAATGTTGATACAGGTACCTTCCAGGTGCTCCTTCCTATCCAAGTAGGGTGAGATCACCAATCCCAACATGCAGAAAACACAACTGGAAATCCTGGCTGGCTTAAGGAACACCAAATATGAAATACAGTGGATTGCAGGGTTTGGTGTTCTGATACTTGTGCCTTGAAAACACCATCAGATTATAGTCTTAGTTTTCCTTTGTGACTTAATTTTAGATGAAACTCGTGGTAAAAGGAGCAGCTGAAAGACTGAAATGCTTATGGGAGGCATGGAGATGGTGTAAGACACCACATGGGCCAGGAGCAAAGCTTCACCACCCAGCAAAACAGCACTGAGAGCAGAAGGAGGCTGGTGTGATTAAACAGGAGCATGTGGGATACTCAGAGTAAGAAGAAATCATTGGTAAACTGAACTTGTGTCCAAATGTAAGAGATGGAAAGAATAACATTTGGCAGGTGAAATGTAGAACAAGCGAGCAAACAAACCAACCCAGCAAAATAATGCAAAGAAAAACGGAATATGAGGAATGTTCAAGTCATAGAATTTGCATGAGTAGTTTTGAAAAAATCAGGAGCAGGGGGACTGCTGGAGTGAGCAGAGAGTGATGCACAGCAAAGGGAAGGGCTGACCTGAAGATGAAAGCCTCAGCAGAAGAAAATCCAGTGACTTGTTTGCATACGTGTTCCCTGTGAAGGAGCTGGTGGAGTTCACACAGGAATACTTCCATATGGAGAGCTCCACAGGGAATCTGCTCAGAACAGAAGTGCTTTCAGGAGAGATTAAAGTTCAGCTGAAATGAGCAGCAACAAGTTGCCAGGACCAGACGGTGCCACCTACGGCTCTGAGGGAGCTCAGGGATGAACAAGCTGAGCTCCCAGCTGGGATGGTGACCTCTCCCTTGGTACAATGTCACAGCAAATGTCACAGCAGCTTCTGGAAGGATTTTCAAACCACAGCCACCTGCACTTTGTGAATTCATGGATGCTGTGATGCAGCACCAATGGCTGAATACCGAGGAGGAGTCAATGTGAGTTCTGTACAGGGAAATCATGCTTCAAAACGTTAGTGGAATTGCTTCAATTCCAGGCATTAACAAGCAGGGTAAAGGGGATTTGTTTGGGACATTAAACTGCATTTAATGATGACTTTGCTCAAGGCACTTAGGGAAGAAAAGCTGCTGGTCAAAAAGGGAAATGTCACATAGACAACTGTTTAAAAGACAGGAAAGGAAGAGTAGAAGGGAGGGTTTTTATGGTGGTGGGAATAAACAGCTGGGTGTCCAATACATTAAAAAAAAAAAATAGAAAAAAGGTAATGTATAATGAAACGGACAACATCCACTGACGATGTGTAATGATAGTATAATAGTATAATAAAGGCTGAGTGAATTGTAGAAGGATGCTATGAGAGTGGGAGATGAAATTCAGTGTCAATAAATGTAGGGTTGGTTATGGGAAAACAGCAAACGGCCCGGCCTTGGCTGAGTTCACTCAGCAATGAGACCTTTGGGTCTGCAGGATTTCCGCCAGGGAGCAGCGGCAATGCAGGCTCCGGGAGAGCACGGGAGCGCGGGGAGCAGCACCGCCGTGGGAATGGCTGCGGGCGCATCCCGAGGCTGCAAACCAGCCCTCCGACGGGGAAGGGACTGAGGGGAAGGGCTCAGGGCAGCGACCAGGAGCGCTGCGAGGTCCGGAACAGCTTCTGCGCAGGAACGGCGGCACCACCCCGTGTCTCCTCGGGAAGTGCCGGGCTGGGGAAGGTCTCGAAGCGAGGCGCGGGGAGGATGGTGAGGAAAGGCTGATCCCGGATTTCTCTCGTGAGCGGCTGCCGGGTTCAGGGCAGGGGTCCCTCATCGGGCAGGCGCTGGAGCCGCAGCCCCTTCCCTCGGGAAGGACGCGCTGGGCGGGAGCTCGGACAGGCAGGGGGAGCCGCACGTGCCCGGACAGCCCGGCCGGGGGAAGAGGCGGCTCCGCGGGGGCAGCTCCGCCCCGGGCCCGCCCTGACCGGGAAGCAGACGGGCGGCAGCCCCGCCTCCCCGGAGCCTCCTGGGAGCCGCCCCGGCGGCGCAGCAGGGCCCGGCCCGCGATGGCCGCGCCGTGCAGGACGCGCACGCTGCAGGTGGTGGACACGGAGTTCAGCGCGGACGCGGTGGAGTGGTGCCCGGTGGAGGGCTGGCACAGCATCCTGGCCTGCGGCACCTACCACCTGCGCCCGCCCGACCAGGTGAGCCCGGCCCCGGCCCCGGCCGGTCCCGCTACGGAGCGAGTCCACGTCCCCATCCCCGCCCGGCCGGCACCGTTCCGGGGCGAGTCCCCGTCCCCGTCTCTGCCCGGTACCGCTCCAGGGAGAGCCCCGGCCCCATCCCTGGCCGACACCGCAGCGGGCGAACCCCCGTCCCCGCCTGGCCCCGCTCCGGGGCGAGCCCCATCCCCATCCCCGGTCCTGCCGGTCCCCGCGGCGGGGCCGTGCCTTGTCCCGGCTGGGGTGGCTCGAGAGGGGGCAGAGCGGCCCCTCCGGTGAGCGTGGCTGCCCCGGTGGGGGCTTTCATCCCTCAGGGCTGGGACTGAACGAGTGCGAGCCTCAGCCCTGCTCCTCGCTCCTAGCAGTATCTCTAGGAGGCAGAAGCGCGGCTGAGCTTGCCCTTTCTTTCCCGTGTTTGCCACAGAGCGATTCCCGAGGGAGCAATGGGGCCTGTGACCGGACGGGGCGGCTTTACCTGTACCACTACAACGAGGAGCAGCCCTACATCCCGCTGACCGAGATCCAGCGCATCGACACGGCCGCCATCCTGGACATCAAATGGTAACTCTGGCCCGGCCAGGCTCGGTGCCACAGCGGCACACTCTGCTCCTCCCGGCATCCTTTTTTGGCATGGCAGCAACAGCAATAGTTACTAATGGAACAGTTCCTGACTTCTTGGAGGGAAATACTTTCCAGTTTGTTCCAATGAGCAAAGACTGCCTTGTTTCTGTTTTATACTTTCTGCTCACTTGACTGGTCATGACTTTGTA
The DNA here is from genome assembly GCA_013400635.1 of Hypocryptadius cinnamomeus. NCBI lineage: Eukaryota > Metazoa > Chordata > Aves > Passeriformes > Zosteropidae > Hypocryptadius > Hypocryptadius cinnamomeus. The sequence continues at coordinate 2,508 of VYZP01064819.1, read as the reverse complement.
CCTCATTTATTTATATAATAACATATAGTAGATCTCCCTTGTACAGAATCCCCTCCTTGCAGGTGTGTGGGAACTTGAGGAGCCTTAGATTTTCTTGATGTGAGATTTTTTTAGTCACATACCTTCTCCTTGTGCATGTTGGAATGAAAGTTATGGCTTTGCTCTCTTCCTAAAATACAAGAAAGATGGACATTGGAGACTTGTTTAACTTGATCTTTTAGGTGCCACATTCCTGTTGCAGAACATCCCATGGTTGGCATTGCAAACTCCACAGGTGCTGTGGAATTTTGCCACCTGACTGGAAGTGAGGTGGGTGGATGCAATTCCTGCTTCTGCTGAAGCTGGTTTTAACCCATGTTTGATACATCTCTACATTTCCTAGTAGTGTGTATAGGCTTGCAGGAAAGCTGGTTTCCATGGCTTCCTCAGCATGCTTAGCTTTCTAAATACTTCTTTTGTCTTCGGATAATGTTTGTCATAAATTCTATGAACTTTTTCATGGTGCCAGAGAGTTGTGCTGGGCTGGGCTGGGCTCCCCCCTGCAAAGTCAGAGAGGAGAGGCAGGAGGAGGGAAGAAGCAAACCCTGATTACAAGTATGGCCTTACTGGGAAACATCAGAAAGTGCAAAGCTGGTAAAAGCAAGGAGGATTTTTGGAGTGAGGCTTCTTACGGTGGTGAGAGAAGAGGGTGATCAGAGCCATTCTCACAGAGCAAAGAAAGCAGAGGCCAGTCTGTCAGTCAGGTTATCACTTCTGCACTTCATCACTCGCTGAGAAACAGCAGAGTTTAAGGGAGGTTTGGTGGGACATGAGCAGCAGAAGGGCGGGATCCTGTGTGTGCACGTTTGCCCCTCAGGCAGCACTGGACGATTGTACAGTGCTGTGGGACATTTCATTGCTTCTTTAGTGTGGGACCTTCATTTGCTCATCAGTCTCTGGAAAACCTGCTGTGGGAAGCAGTGCACCTGTCATTACGTGCCTGCTGTCTTCCCAGTCTTAATCCACTCCTTTTGTTTCCAGTAGAAGAACAGCTGCATGTTGGAGCCACGCTTCAGGGTGGATCTCGGGGCACAGCGACTGGCCTTGTCCTTGGACTGGTCCACTGGACGAGAGCAGTGGTAAGGATGGGAGATGGAGGCTGGGGCTGGAGGCCAGGGTGTGTGGGACAACTTTCAGGAGAAGTTGAAGGTTTGGATGAAGCAGTCTTTAGTGGTTTTGACTTTCTTCATCCCAGCTGGCTCCCTGGTCCTGCTCTAGAAATAGCTGTTTCCAGAGCAAAGGTAACAGGAACTCAATGTGGCCACTGGAACAGGAGCAGAGACTAAACCAACAGCAAATGGGAGGTTGTGCTCTGGGGAATGGCAGCAGGTGAGCCAGGGATGTGTCTTCTGCTGCCTTTGTTAAAAGGAAAGACCAGAATGGGATGCAAATGGAGCCGCTGGTTCCAGCTCTGCTCTTAGAACAGATTAAATTTTAGTGTGAAGTTCTCCTTAAGAACTGCTAATAATAGCACGTGTAGGAAGTTTAATCATGGGTTAGTGAGAAACAGGAGAGAATTGGTTTGGAAGTGGCTCCTCCTTCTCTCAACTGCTCATATATGAGATTTCAGAAATGGCATTGCTGTGTGAAATAAGCTGAATTAGCTGTACCTTGAAGCAGGGGGATGGGTGTTAATGTGTTCTGTAGGTGCAGATGAAGAGTGCTGCCTTTGGTGTGAGGCTGAAAAGCAGGGGGATCAGGCAGTCATTGCTTAATGCTGTAGGGCAAATTTGCTAATTAAAGCTGTTTCTGTGTGTGCTAATGTGTTAATGAGTAAGTAAAATTGCCAGCTAGACTTCCTTCTTGCATTCCTCCTTTTTGTCTCTCTCCTTCATGATAAATGATTGTTGCCATGATGAAATGCCCCTTTAAACCTGTCATTGTTGTCACTTGAGAGACCAGTAACTTCTCCTAGAAGCCAAATGTACATTGTTCACATCTCTGTAGGAAGGGGGTGGCCCTGTATCTCTTATGTGGGAATTTGAGAGATTCAGTGTGGTTTGATTGTTTGATACAGAACTGGAAAGAAGCCTCAGGCCACCAAAGCAGTGCCTGCAGTTGCAGGTAACCAACCAGAAGGGACCTAGTTCATGTCAGGGAATGCCAGAAAATCTGTGCACTGGGAATTGGAAAACATTTGCCAGTGCTCCAAGGTCATTGTGTCTAGAAACTGTAACTGTGCTGTGGCACAGGAAGAGAGCAGGAAAGGTCAGGATCAGCCAGTGCTTTGGGTTTCAGTGATAGCAAGGAAATAAAACATCTCTTTGTACTCCAGAAGAGGGAAGAGGCTCTGAAAGGGCCATGTCAGTCTGACTTGGAGAAAAAAAAAAAAAGAACCCTCTTCACATGGAATTTGTTTATTGATGTAATGTGAAGCATGTAAGAAGTCAAGTTTTGCATCTCTGAGAAAGATGAGAGCCAGTAGTGGTTCTTTCCCTGACACAGGAGTGAGTGGTTGCTCCCTGTGAG
>VYZP01064815.1:2921-33154 GCA_013400635.1 Hypocryptadius cinnamomeus | reverse complement strand
CCTTTGCATACAGGAATGATACCTTACAAAACATGACCAATCATTTCTACTTCTAAATTAGACCATAGGAACTGGTGCTAGAAGAATCCTTAAGACACACATTACCTGTGGGGCTAACTGGAAGAGCCTATTACATGATACTCCTCCTACAACACCTCTGTGAACATCAGTTACGGACTTTTACAACCACATTTCAATTTGATACTGGCTGTACTTCAGCAAATGCAAGACATGGAGTGAAACACAAACACAACTCTTCTAAATTTTGCAAGGTTCTGCTCCTAAGGCTCATTCTTTGAAGTGCTGCAGATACTGGCAGCATTTAATGCACTCATTGATAAGGGGACCCATTACTTCTCAAAGAGACTGGACTGCAATGCAGCCTTAGAAATCTAGAGAGCAGATTTCCCAAACTGCAGTTTCTGTAACAATGCTGCAGCATCTTCTGAAGATGGCAACACCAAAGAATTCCTGGTCTCAGAAACAGGCAGGACTTTGCTTTCTGCAATTTGCTTTAGCTTACATGTATGCACCTGCAGAACTTCCAGCTTACACATTTAAAGGCTTTCAAGTGGGTACTCCATTTGCTAGCTAAGTTTTTTAATGTGTTGAGCAATTTTTAAAATCTGTATTGCTGGAGTGATGGACAGTGAAGAATAGGGAAGTTCTGCTAAAATGAAAATGTTGTACTTTTAGAACCATGTAATTAAACACTGATAAAAGAGTCTTTATTGAAGTGCACAATAGTCCTAATTTGACAGGGTTGTCAGTCTCTCAGCTGTTTAGAAGGCTTATGGAGCAATTCCCCTAAGTCCTTTGAAGAGACACCATGGTTGTGGTAGGGTAACAACAGCCACTGTGCCAGTACCATACTTACACTCACACCTTATTTTTCAGTCTGTACAAATGCCATTTCTACAACTTCTACAAGCATTTTAAGTGTAATGTAATCCAAGTGTAGTATAATCTACTCAGATTTTTCTTTTAGAAACCTTCCTCACTGGATTTAAATTACAATTTCTTAACATGTTAACAACTTTATATAGGGGAGAAAAAAAGAAGAGGACTACAGTGTTCTCCAGTGAAAGGACTGGTGATCACAAAGACCTCACTACCAATCCAAGACCCAGGATGATTCAGATAATCTCCAGCCTTGTCAGTACAGTTACTATCCAAAACAGGTTGAGTACCCTCTTCAATAAGAATTGCTGAGCACCCAGATTAACATACTTATATTGTGGCAACAGGATTCCCTTCTCCCCTTCCTCAGCCCCTTTACAACTCAATAAGAAATGCCAAATTCCTTCAAGAAATGCTGCTTTCCCAGTTCCTTAAAATATTTAGTGTTAATAAAAATCCACTTTGTCAGTAAAACAACAAGCTGCTGGCAGTGTGCCCTAGGAAGTCTACCTTTAATAGTTCATCTTGAGTTGCATCCGGGAATTTCTCATGGAGTGAGCTCTTCAGAACTTTGGCTATGTATCTCATTCCGTAACTACATGCAGAACAGATGAAAAGGCAAAATATTGAAAAGGCTTAGATGAAACAGAAAGCAATCCTTCTAGTCAGCTTAATTTACTGGCTTTTTGCCCACTTCCTTGAAACACTAGCATGAGTTGATAATGAAAAACACAAAACGTTTCAAGTACAGGGAGAGGTTTGCCAGGCTGCTAAAGCAGGGCAGAGGCAGAGAAACCACTCCCTCTACTGGGAAACTCGTCCCAGAGGAAGCATCACAAGCCTTTGAAAGCGTGGAAAGGATTTGTAAGGATCTCCATCACAGAGCGCTTGGAGAGTCCTACCACAGCACTTACGGCATCATATTGAGAGAAGAGAATATGGATGTGAGAACTTTGTCAGTTACTGCCCGCAAACTCTGAATAGATGATTCCAGTTTATTGACCACTTCTGCGTGTGTCAATGCTTGTTCTGTGGTCACATCGTATGGCAGTTTGCTGCAAAGCAAAAAAATAAACATGAAACCAGGTTAAATACATTTGAGAATAAAATACTTCTTTTTTCTTCGTAAGGGCCATCAGTGAACAAAAGTCTGACAAATACAACTGAAGCTGAATTTTGTTATTAAAAGTCTTAGATGCTTTGGCTTCCTTTTTCTGGAGGTAAGTAATTTGCTTAGCTGGGAGTGCACATGCTATCATGTACCTTCCCTTAATAACAAAAGAAGAATACAAATATAAAGCATGCATCTCCACATCCCTATCCCAGCATAGCTCAAAAGCTCATAGCCCATCAAAAGCCTGGGACACTACTAACATGCTGTTACTAAAAAACTTGAGAAAAAGACTAAGTTGTTCCATGGCATAATCTATTACATTTACAAAGATCAAGTAATTGACTTTTGAAGGTCATGACAATGAAAGTGATCCTTTCATTTTCCAGAACAAGTTAAAGCACCTGTTTGTCAAGCATCTCTCCACAAAATCTCTCTGCTGGAGGAAGACTGAGAAGAGGTGCATGGGCACAAGTACAGGACAATTTGTCAGAGAAAGAATAGGAGAGCAGAACTGAGGGATTCCTCATGTGTATGGTACAGTATGTCTGGCTTCCTCACTCACCTGGCCTCACCAGTCTGCATTTCTAGCTGGTTTACCCATGCCTTGTAAACATCCACAGGACTAGTGTTGATTATGAGAGACTTGTCCTCCATGATTTCCTTCACCACTGGGGCCAGGAGCTGGCGCAGAGTGTTCTGTCCACGAGCGCCTCGATTGAAGCTGACAACCATCTTAATGACAGTGGGGTTTCCAGTAACAATATCCTGAATCTGGTCTACCTTAGAGCTGCAGCAGGAACAGAAGAATTCTGACTTACATGTGCAGTTACCCATATTTTCGAATCCCATACTTTTAAAACTATTTCTATGTTGAAACCTCTTTATATAGTCTATTTCTTAAGGCTTTTAAGTAAAACAAGGTGGTATATAGACACTACCGTCTGAAATTCTGCATGTGTTATAGTAATGTCCTGGAACATAGCATAGTCCATGGCAGCTAATTTATACCTGATTCAGACCCAAATACCTGTTCAGCCTGTATCCATTAAGGGCATAAAATAACATTTCATTATTTCAGGATAAGCCATCAATCTTCACTTACAGAACATAAGATTTTTTGTAGACAGATAATACTTTCTCTACCCTTACATACTCAAGCACGAAACAAGAAGCCCTATAATCTTTTTACAAGCAATTTTTTCATAGAGGAATATGGTCTGCCACAGAAAGATTATTTTTTTCTTGAATCAGCAATCACTTGAGTTTAAGAGTGAGACCTAGAAAACAAAATTCTCTTGTAATAAAATTATGTATGTAATTTTATGGTAGTTTAAAGATTAACCACCAGCTTCCTTTAAGCATGAAGCATTCATTGAACTGTCTAAAACACAAACTAGCTGAATACTTTCTGTGATTACACATACGTTATCTCCTCTTCTAGAGCAGTTTTGAAGAGTTTGAGAAGCAGGTATTCTTCCCGTTGATTGGAGGCATAGTTGTATAGAGTGAAGATGACTGTATCCATAAACTTTGTTGATTTGTTTTGTGGCATCTGGAAAATCAGCTTTGCCAGATACGTGGGATTAGTCTACAAAGCAAAAAAAATTACTTGTATATGGTTGTCCAGGACGAACTCCCCCCACTTGGAGGGCAGCTCTCCACATTTTTCCATGCCTAAAGCAGTTATGCTGACTTGAATATATGCCACTTTTCCATGCATGTTTTTCTTTTCTCCAAATCCTAGTATGTAAGAAACATGGAATACTGCAACAATCAGTGAGAAGCTCCATTAAGGATTTTATTTGCAATCTCTGGATAGTACCTCTCTGCATCTAGTCTATGTATTTGTTGACAATTGGAATTTACCATATGACAATAGCTATCTACCGAGAAAACTTTGCGTACTACATGTCTGCTTTGGAGGGTGTCTGACCTGGGAGAATCTAAAATTCTTCTAGAAAAATGTCAGTGAGGTCAGATAAAAAAAGCACAGATACATCATGTCCTGTGAACTGCATTGCAGACCACTTCCCTTCCACCACATACAGTGTCCTCCACTAGTGACAGTAATTTATGTGGACTACATGGGGTAAACATTTCTCTTCAGACAGAATGTTCTGTACAGACTGAAGTATATTCAAGCAAAAACCAGCCTTTTTTGCTGCACACTTTAAAAACACCAAGGATTTTCTCAATTACAGGAAGTATTAGAAATTGACCATAGTGTCTGCTGAAGTCTGCACATTATTTGGAAATACTTTTATGATCACTAATACAATAATTAAAAAAAATTAATAGTACAATATATTTCTAATTTTTCTTCAAAAAATTGCTGCCATGTTAATTTTTGCATTAAAATTTACCTGTAGAAGGTAGAATAAGTGTTGATAAGCCTCCAATTTTTTTCTTCTCTCTTTACTCAAACCTTTGATGCCCTGTTTGTCAACCATAACCATCTCTTCCAGTTGACTTTTGCTCTTTTTGTTAAGTTTCTTACTGTGCAGTACCACATCCTGCAGAAAGATGATCAGAACTCTGGATTATATATTCACAAAACAGGTAGATTGGAAAAATGAACATTTTCCCAACCATGTTAAATGCAGTATTACTCTAAGTGCCTTAATTAGCAACTTTGTGAATTTTGCTGCGTTACTCACTATCCAGTTTTTTAACATCTTCATCTTTCACCAGTTGGCTTACTAACAATGATTATGTGAGGCCTGATCTCCTACACAGACTAATTCATTATTAATTAGCATTAAAAAAGCTGTTCAATATGATCAGAAGTCTACTCGATTCTAACACAGAAAAGATGTAAAAGATTTTAGGTCTGACAAGTAGTTACTATTGTCCACAACTGGCAAAACACAGTGACGTACAGCTCAGGACAACAGAACAACATCTAGCACAAGGCAGAAACATGTCAAGATAGTGCTTAATTTACCAGGAGTATTTTGGCTAATTGGGGGTGACTGAGCACTAGTACAGGCTGCTCAGATTGTTGGAGATAATCAGCCATCTGGACGTGGTCCTGGGCAACCTGTTCTGGGTGTCCCTGCTTGTGTAGTGGGTTTGGACCAGATGACCTCCAGAGATCCCTTCCAGCCTCGGCTGTGGTTGTGTAACCCTGAGTTCCTTCCACATGGGGAAGTGCTCAGTGCATGCTACCAAGGGAGCCTGAACAGAGCCTGCTGACCTGAAGAGTGATCCTGTTTTTCACCAGCAGTCCAATCTTTATGTCCATTAAGTTCAAATCCTTCTCCAGCTGTTGATTGGACCGAATTTTTGTAACCACTTCTTCCCTTAACCTTGTTACTTCCAGTTCTTCTTGAAAGTCTAAGTCACTTTGGTCCAAGAGGTAGGCAAACTTGCGCAGAACAGTCAAGGGTGGATTTTCAGCACCAACTACAGTTGAAGAAAATAGGCTTGTTAGTTGACGTAACACTGAACACCCCTAAAGCCCTCAGGAAACTGATCACTGTGCAGAAAATTTTATGTTTATGCCAATTAGCAATATTTTTGTCATACTTTAAAAGTACAGCTATGCAAAACAGTTTCAGCTGTAGAACAGTTGTGTTACAAACACTTGCAACTGCTTTTGAAGTTAAAGAAGAGACTGAGAAATCTCACATGAAACTTATAAAAAACCCTGACTGAACACAGTAACATACTTGCCCCCAAACATACAACATCCAAATGTTACTACTTACTTAGTGTTCTGTAGTCCTCCCTGGCCTTGTTTGCTCTAAGAAATGCTTGTATTTTCACAATTTGGTCATTCTGAAAGGGATCAGGATTAGGCAAAATAATTACTTGTGATACACTTCTGCTCAGAAACATACTGCAAAACTTTCACCCTCTTTCCTGTTTCCCAAAACTGCTCCTGCAGTTGTACTACCACGCTTTAATGCTTACTGTTCAAAATGGAGAAAAATTACTTACGTGATCCTTGAAGTATTGTAGGCGGTTCCTGTAAGCTCTCCTTGCTAGCCACATTTTGACCCATGACTGAATCTGAAAATTAAATAAAATTTTAAAAATGTTAAGGGACACTTGACACAAACTTTCGTGTGTATGTTTCAATTTACTTTTGAATGTCTGCTTCTGCAGGCATGCTGTACTTGTGTGCTCAGGGCCATAGATGACTGTACCACCAGGCTCCTACTGACCAGTGACCAGATAAAGGGGTTTCCACTAAGACACTAAATCAAGCTGAGTTCAAGTTTCTACCACCTGTGTGTAACCTTATCTTTGGAAATAATTTGTACCTTCAGGTCTGAGGTCTCAATTATAGACCAGTCTCCCTCAAAAACAGGAGATCCTGTCACAATATTCCATCTGTGATCTACAATCCAATCAGTCCCATGAGCATCTCAGAAAAGTGAGCACTTTTCAGAGAGAGAGAGATTTTTTAAAGGAAATAATACACTGTCATCCCAAATGTTTTCTAGTTTAGTGTTGGAAAGAGAGTTGTAAGGAAATCTCTTTCAAGAGCCCCTCAAGTCCTGCCAAGCCTGTTGCAAGTCAAACACAGAGCTTTCAAGAAGCAATTTGCTTAACCTATCAGTTAAACAACTTCCAATGTCATGCAGATTTCTGGAAAACCTCCAGCCCTGCTCCTAGTCTCTGATTCCCAGGTGGTGATGGACTATGTCAAGGGATAAAGCATACTTAGCCCCCAAAACACATTGGGTGTTCTTACCTTAACAATAGCAGCAACATTGCCTTGAAGCACCTTTAATCTGTCAACATAGCTTTTCCTTTGTTTGAATCCTTTCCAGAAAGCCTATTTTAGAGAAGGTAGAAGACCATTATCCCTAGTAAGAAACTAATATTTATTAAATCTATGTAACACACTAAAATCATTAACAGTGTTTATCTTTTAAAAAGAAGTCTCCCATTGTGATAAAGAGATAACTAAGATATAAGTAAGCTTGCCTCTGTTTTTTACAGTGCCCTCATACAGGTCATGTTAATTTTGACCAATCTCATCAAACTTTATTGTCCAGTGCTATTTCCTTCACCCTCCTGAATTCATCCTTACTCTTATCACCAGTACACCCACGTCCTTAGCATCCCAGTCACTGGCTTCATCCTGCAAGTGACTTCCAGCTCTTGCCCATTACTTAGCCTCATCTCCTATCCCTGGAACAGCAATGGAGTGCCTCAGTCTGGGGACCATCTCTGTCCATGAGGATAACAAGAAGATGATCAGGAATAGTCACCATGGGTTTGTAAAGTATGCGTGTAAGGTAAGAGGAGAGCACTGGATATTGTCTACTTGATGTCAGTAGGGATGTCAACACTGTCTCCTAACAATATCCTCATAGACAAACTCAGGGGTGTGGGCTGGATGAGTGGACAGTGAGGTGTATCAAGAACTGGCTGAACAACAGATCCCAAAGGGTTAAAATCAGTGGCGCAGGGTGCAGTTGGAGGCCTGTCCCTAGTGGTATCTCTCTAGGTTCAATGCTGTACTGTTTAACTTATTCATCTATGGCTTGGATGAAGGGGCAGATGACTCCTCAGCAAATTCAGAGGACACAAAGCTGGGCAGAGTGGCTGATACCCTGGAGTGCTGCGCAGCCCTTCAGAAGGACCTCAGCAGGGACAAAGAACCATCTGAAATTCAGCAAGGGCAAGTGCAGGGTCCTGCACCTGGGGAGGAACAACCCCAGGCACCAGCACAGCCTGGGGCTGACCTGCTGGGGAGCAGCTCTGCAGAGAAGGACCTGGGGGTCCTGGTGGACAGCAAGCTGTCCATGAGCCAGCAGCGTGTCCTGGTAGCCAAGAATGCCAATGGTATCCTGGGGGCATTAGGGAGAGCATTGCCAGCAGGTGGAAGGAGGTGATCCTGCCCCTCTACTCAGCCCTGGTGAGACCTCACCTGGAGTGCTGTGTCCCGTTTTGGGCTCCTCAGGACAAGAGAGACATGGAGCTCCTGGAGTGGGTCCACTGGAGTCTAAAAAGATGATGAGGGGTCTGGAGCACCTCCCTTACAAGGAAAGGCAGAGGGAGCTGGGCCTGTTTAGCCTTAAGAAGAGATGACTGAGAGGGGACCTCATCAATGTCTACAATTATCTGAAGGGAGAGTATCAAGAGGGTGGATCGGGCTCTTCTCAGTAGTCCTGATCAAAAAGGACAGGAGGCAATGGGTAGACACTGATGCACAATAAGTTCCACCTCAATATGGGGAAAGAACTTCCTTACTGTATGGGTGATCATGCACTGGGAACAGACTGACCACAGAAGATGTGGAGCCTTTGGGGATATTCCGGAACCATGTGGATGCAAGCCTGTGCCATGTGCTCTGGGATAACCCTGCTTGAAAAGTGAGTTTGGACCAGATGATCTGCTGTGGTCTCTACCAGCCCTACCCATGCTGTCCATCTGTTGCATCCAGAAGTTGTCCCTTACCTATCTGGACCCACATTGTTCTTGCCCTGGCCTCTTTTCCAAGTTAATTCCTTCAGTTGACTCTGTTTGCCAGCTCAGAAACAAACACTTGTCAAGGAACCCAGTGACAGGGATAACAGATAATTTTACTGCTGCTTTTGCCTGTCATCTCTATCAGCCAGTGACAACCAGCCTTGTCCTCCATTTGTTGTCTTTCCACAAGTCACTTCTACTTTAATGCCAATAGAAAGAAAACAGAGAACAACTTTATCTACCTACATTTCTCCAAATTTTGAACCTATTTTGAACCTGTCTATTTGCATAGGCTTTGAATTTCTCAAAGTACAATTCTTTGTACACCATGCTGGAAAATGAAAGGTCAATCCCAATAACAACTACTAGTGGTAAAGACATTTGTCATAATGAATTGTTAAACATAGTTACTGTTGAATTAAAAAATTCTCTTGTGTATTTTCCTTTTTTTTTTTTTCTTTTGTGAGTGGGTGGTGGAATGAATTGCTTCTAATAGGAGCTATATATTTCACCTTTTAAAACGAGTGTGCATGCCTCTGTCATTGTTTGCACCCTCAGCAGAACATTTCCTTTTAGAGTTCAGCAAACTAGAAACATCCAAGAAAAACTGCTAAAGAACACCAGGGCAGCTGCCACTCCCTATCCAGCTATGACTTCATGGAGCAGAAACAAACCACTTCCAACTAGGGATAGTCTAGTAAGGAATGTATTTCTTAATCATGCTTTGCCAAGGAATTTTTGCTTCGATACTTAACAAATACTTGTACTGTGCGTAGTTAGGCACACCACAAAAAATCTGAGCATGTCAGAACAAAGCCAGGGCTGTGCACTAATGAACTTTTCCCAAGTAACTTTCACTGGAGGTGGATACAATAGATTTTTTTAAAATTGGATATTTGCTATGTGAAAGCACATATATTTGTAGATGTAGAATTTTAAACTGCTGTTGCTGGAAACAGGGAGACAGATCTGCTTGAGAATTTTGTCAGTGGTAGTAATCAGTCACGTCACCTGTTACATGCAAAAAGCAGCCCAAGCAACATTACTTTCTTGTTCTAGAACAGTACCTGTATTTTGATCGCAGATGGTTCCTGGTTTTGAAGATAGGCTTTTCTTTCCTGATAGTTTTTTCTGACTAAGAATCCCCTTGCTCGGGCTTGCAGCCCAACAATCAGATTTTCATTAGCAAGCCACAGCTGCTCTCGATTGTAATCTGCTGTAACTTGCCCAGCAATGTTCTGTTAAGAGATGATGGAAAAAGGTCATTTAGAAGACAAAACCATCCTGGAATTCGTACTATGCTCTCTCCATCTCCACAGTTTATGTTCACCCTATCCAAATCCCTCTGATTTACTCCTACATTTTAATCAGTATGAAGAAAGAGCTATGTTGTTACTGCTGAACCCTACATGACAGGTAACTGAATGGCTTTCAAGCTTCAGTTATTCAAGTGGGTATGCTATTTTAAGAGAGTATTCTTTTATACACTGGCAGGGTTCTGCTTTCCTAACACAAGTGTCTTGTACAACTCAGACGTCTAGAAATACTAACTGAAGCAGCAAGTTCTCTGTTGAGGACACTCAAGTACTGCTGCATTCAGAATTTCAGAAGGACTTATATTGACTCGAGTTCTTTGTGTACAGGAATAAGCCTGTAACTTAGGTGAGCTGCATCAGAATATAGAAGAACAAATTACTCAGAGGGTTGTGTGATTTGCTTTGTTCTAAGTTATATTTCACACTAGTGCAAAACCTCTACAGTAAGGAAGCTAAAATAACACAGTCATCCTCTTGAATCTGGAGATACAAGAGTGCTGTCAGAGGAGTAGATTTAAACAGAAAATGGTGGTTCCACCTGCTCACAAATACATAATAAAATTATGTGTTATAGGTCAATGCAAAGTCCTATAAAAGGATATGGAAGCAATCAGACTTTACTCCATTGGTGTGTGCTGATGGTTATTTAAAAAAATGCTGTAACTTCCAGTAAGGAAATCCCTAAATCATTGCCAGACACTAGACAGGAGACTGTGCTGCCTATCACTGTCTGCTTAGATTTAAGTTGCTGCTCTTGTCAGAAGCAGATACTGATAAAGTGACCTTCAGTTTCACCCACCGCAGCCTCTTGATAATTTCATGTCTTATGCTTTCTTAAATGTTTATGTTGTTTTCGCTTTTGCAATATAGAAAACAATGTTTTAGCCACCTACCTGGATTTCTTCACCTGTTAACCATGAAGTTTTTGGTACAACTCCTTTGGGGGCAACACAGGTACCTTCCTCGGTTTCCACATTGTAATAGTAATCATACATGGCTTTCATTACAAGTTTAATCCATGGACTTTCACTGGAACCTAAAAGCAGTTCATACCATTAGTACACATTTGTGTCCTGTCTCACTGATAAATTGCAGCTCTCCCTATTCATTTCCCCTCCCTGTACTTGCTGTGAAGTTCTTTGACATGCAAAATCTCTATATGTCTTGGGCCTTTTTGTAGTAAGGATTTTCAGAATACCCTGCTAGGTGGGTGAGGGTCATTCCTCTAGAGCAAACTTGACACCCTAATGTGTCAAGTTAGTGCTCCTGAAACAGTGTGTCCTCCATCTTACATCATCACTCATAAGTGAAACAGACTGTTTATAAAAAATATTTTTCTTGTTTTCTGCCCAAATTCTGGACTTACTGACTCTTACCTCACACACTACATTTCCTATATCCACATAATTGTCTTGCTTATTCCTTTGGTAAACCCGTCTGCATCCCGACAGGCAGGAAAAACCTCATTTCCTCATGGACAAAAGGCCCCAAGGTAAAACTAGTAAGACCTTAAAAATACTCATGTTGCAAAGTGAAACATGCCCATCTACTGTAAGAACAGGTACTACACTGACAGCAATTTTTTTGGTAACCATTAGCTAACCTTGGCTGCTGTTAGCTATGACAGCTTTTGCAGCTCTAACATGACAAAACATCCCATCATCTTCTAAGAACAGATTCTAGCCCCAGATTTTGCTGGTAACTGCTGCTCTGGCAATGCACAGGGGACATAATTGGGCGGTGAACGCTGTCAGGTACTGACTTGATCTTTGACAGCAATCTGTAAGACTGATGTGTGCATCTCTACATCTGCCAATATGAAAATAATTGTCAGCGAGTAATAGAGTTTTCCGAGAGAATGGACTAATCTATTGACAGTCACAGAGGTGCTGCCCTAAATTCACTCAGGAGCAGGTTTGAGATTCTAGAAAGTCTCAGCTTGACTCTGGAAATCACTAGACTTACTTTTCAGCATGTACTGTGGTCTGCATTATGTGCGTAACAGTAAAATGCACTTGGAAAAGTATAACAACTGTCAAAAGATTTTGAAGCAGCATCTGTGTCCCTCAATTTACAGATATATCCTTGTTCTAGCTTTCTGGTTGCCTAAGTGATATGGACATGTGGAACTGTCCTGTTTAGGAAGTTTTTTACCTTCCGTGGTTTTCATGTTCTTGGCTTCAGAGAGCTTCCTGAAGTAAGCTTCGGCACATTCAGGAATGACTCGTAATCCAAACCTTGACTGTAGTATCATCAGGATTGGCTGTGAATCACCCTTCTCCAAGCTCTTGTTAATCATTGATATTCCAACAGCCACTAGGGTCAAATAGTAACATAGAAAAATTAAGTGTCTTGTACTCTATGTACCCATAACTCTAGCCTCCAGAAACTTTGAAAATGGACTTCTAACACTGGCACACACAGACAACATGGCATACACAGCAATTCAATGCTCTACCCATTTTCAGCTTCCTTCATGCTTGTAAAGACAAGTGTGTTAGGTAGAAAGTGTCTGCTCCACCCAGGCTCAGCTGCAGCCACAGCACAGCTGAGAGCTGTCTGAGGGCATAGCTGCTCCCCATCACGGGACATACCAGGTAACAGTAGGGCAGGGGTTGAGGATGGAAAGTACCCACACACTCAGCCTGCTCTAAGAGACAGGCCATCATCCACTGATCGCTTGGAAGCCTTCTAGAGGTCCATGAAGTAATTTGGTTACAAGCTGTAAACATTAACATTCACTTCTACTGTACAAAATGGGAATTAAAACTGATTGCCTTGAGTAAATTCTTGCAGCAGCCTACTCAGCATTGTGAAGCAACCCTTTCTTGACCTTGCCTCCTCAGGAACTTGTTTAAAGTTAATTCATGGCCTTGAATTTGCCAGAGATGCAGCTTTTGCTTTCAGGGCATGTAAAAGCACCCTGAGAGGTGATGCTGTGAAGGATGTGCAGGCTTTGATGTTATATGGCATTACCCATACTCTAATTCAGGGCTCCCTTGCTCAGATCCCACCATCACTGAGGGAACAGATTCCACAACACCTGGCAGCATACACGTGGAAGCACATGCCACTTCAAAAGTACCTTACCCACTAGATGTTTAGGCTGCTTTAGAAATCACTGCTCTGGTCTTTAAAGGCATTCCTTCACATCTAAATTCTAGATCCATGCACAGAGGAACAAGTGAATAGAGCTACAACATCCATTCTGTGCTTTGAAACAGACCTCTGCCCAGCACACACATATACTGGAAATGTCTTTCTACCATTGCTGTGGCACTGTGATATCCAGGCATCGGGCCTCAGCAGCAAGGAAGCAGAAAAAACTGGGAAGCCACACATCATAGCTGGCTGCTGCTGGCCCCATACTCATACACAGTCCCATGTGCCCCATCAACTCTGTTCAGCAGTATTTGAATGCTTTCCTTCCTCCTTTTCATCATGTACTTAAGGGTGCTGGAAGATATTTTTACAAAGACAAAAGAAAACACAACTTAAGCGAAGATTCATTTATGTAGGTCCACTGCCATCTGGCTTTTCCTCATCTTTTAATTAATTATGTTTGTATTTTTGAAGGAAAACGTAACAAAAGTGTTTATCAGGTAAAAAACTCAACTCAGCAGAAAATATTCTTTTCATTTTAAATGCTAGCAATTAATACTGTGGCTGTTGCTCTAGAGAAAGGCCATTTGGACCCTGAAAAGTCATAAGATAACTGGGGGTTAGCCATCCCCAACTGCCAGAAAACTGTCAGCTCCAGTCTGCTTCTCTAGCAGTTAGGATGCCAGTACCAGATCAACACTGCAAAGGGCTTTTTTCCACACCCATCCTCCCTTTTAAACAGCTGTGATATACAAAGCCACAGTTGTCTGGTGTGATAAGCCTGAACTCTCAACAAGGCCAAAGATCAACTTTTTCTTATAGCTTGGACTCTCAGGACACACAGACTTCCTGCTTTGACAGACTCTTCCTGTGCAAGACTGAAGTCAGTGTTCAAATCTACTCCTGAAGGCTATACAGCTGATATTAGGCCAATCTCTTTTTGTCCTCCACTTAGATAAGGAGTACAATGGTTGAACTTATTAAAGAAGTGAAGCAAGGTGATGCAAAACACAGAGCAAGCACCACAATGGGTTAGGAAATGCACCAGCATTTACTGAACACTTCTGCCTAAATAAAGGTAGAAGATACAGAGTCTTTTACTGACAGGAATGACTGTAAAAGCCTTTCAAAATTTTAATAGTGTACCATTTAGTATTTACATAAGGCATAAAAGTTAGTTTGGAAGTGATCAAGACTGTTTCAGTACTGCTGCCAGTATCTTCTCTTATTTTATTGACATTACTGCAGCAATCTCAAAATCACTTTTTAAACTGAAAAATACATCTTTGACTACCTTGTGAAAGTTTTGGAGTTGTTTGCCTTTCAAAAATAGTGCCTGTGTGATAGATCAAGTAAAAGTTCCTTTCCAAGTTGTGATCAAGCTGAACTTTCAGTTTAGACTACATGAACACAACATGCAAACTTCCTGAGACAGGATGTGTTGGTTATAGGAAGTATCAGGTTCTGTGCCATGGGGAAATGTTAAATCTCAGGTTTTAGCTGCAAAACTTTAGAGCTCTTTAAGAACGTGCTGTGCTGACAGTGCTTCTTTTCAACCCACAGGGCAGAGTACACAAAACTAGGGTTTTTTTCCTAAAAGTGAAATGTTAAAACAGTTCCACTGAGCATTCTTGATTGTGAAAAGCTGTGCATTTATTACCAACACAGATTGTAAGAAAAGATTTTAGTACAACAACTAGATAGTGGATGGACCAGTGATTTACCATTAGCAACATTGTATGGTATTGCTGTATGAATTACGCTGTCCTACTTTCTGCAGGCTGCTTATGATACATATTCTTAATGCTTTTACACCAGTGAACACAAATTATGGCATTTTTAAGTTGGTCTTTAGGTTTAACTCAAATTTGTTTATAAGCTACACGTTTCCTTCCCTTCTCTGTGCTCATGTTTCCTCACGGCTCCAGGTAGCATTCATGGGAAGGAGGTTTTTCCACAAAAGAAGGTATCAGCACTCCTTAGTACAAAAGCTTGGTTGAGACAATGTGTGTGTGTATCTGACCCTGTCTCAGAAAACACAAGCCAAGTGCTTTCTATGGATATGTGACCTACAAAAATATTTCACCTATCTTCAGTATCTGCCTTGTTATGTGAAGACAATATTAGTTGTTTAAATAATTTCTGAAGTTATAGTAACACAAAATGCAATGTTCCTGTAGCAGGGATAGGTATTTGTAATGTCCATCTGTGTTCTCTTCCCCCCACAGCTTCCCAAGCAGCAACTCCTGACGAGCCTGTGGGCTCACAGCGGCCGCACTGCACCAGGGATGGCTGAGCACAGCACTGCAGGAATGCACCGACTTCAGCACTTGCATTCACAGGCTCTGAAGGTGCAACAGAAAGCAACACTGACTCACGCAAAGCCAAGTGAAGCAGAAGGCTGACCAATACCCAGTGCCTTGTCTGCGCTGTGCTGGGCCTGGCCTGGAACAGGCAGGCACATCACCGTGCTCCCCAACGTGCCCCATAAACCCAGTGGTGCTTGCCAAAGTTTACTATGTATTATGAATATTTTTTCTAAAATTATTATATTCAATAAAAACTTTGACAAAAGGTGTGGAGTGCATTCAGTACGCAGCACTCTGACAGATTAAGCCTCAGCATTTTTCCTACAGATTTCCTCTTCCTTACAGATTGGAAGAGTATATCCTTTTCAAAAAGAGCTAGCATTCCTTGTATACACTGCTTTAAAAGTGAACATGTTCCTGACTTTTGTTTGTCAGCAATCCATAAAAGACAATATAAAGAAATATGAATAAGCAAAGCTGTAAACATAAAAATTTGCCCTTAAAATATGCATAAATATTTGAGTCTTAAATATAGCAAAACAAGCTTCTGAACAGCATATCTGCTCTCATTCATATATTTCAGGAGCTGCATGAAGATAGACATTAGAAAGATTGGTCATGATATAAACCTGTATAACCAAATCCATTGAATTATTAGCCACACCTTAAGCATTACCACTTCAGATAGAACTAACACCACTCCTGTAGTTTTAAGTTATCACAGTTTTAGTATGACAAAGAACACGCATTCATTTCTTTTCATGTATTTAAAGGGCTTGCACCTTCCCTGAAGTGGAAAATATAAATTACCAATTCCATTTTTCCAAGACCAAGAAAAACAAGAGCAGTGGAGATGCAGGTTAATGCTTACAGGTTGCTGCTTCTTTTATGTTGTTATTGCTGTCATTGATTCCTCTTTGTATTTCATCCAGCCACAGAAGCGCTGATTCGTCTTGAGATTCCTGGAAAAAGGACAGTAAAAAGCTTTGAAAAAACTGAATAATAAGAGTTGTCTCAATATAGTGATACAGCTCCAATATACAGTTCTCTGCTTCGCAAAGCTCTAGAACACAAAAAAGGATTTGACTGTTTAAAATCATCAATGAAACACTTCATGTTCTGTTGACTGACTTGAAAAAGATCCTGTTCAGATACAAATCTCTGAACGTTTTGATGTCTAGAAGAACAGAATTTGCTGATACTGCTGGCATAGAATTAATTCTTCTAAAGATCAATAAAAATGGAAACATTTTTATTTCCATGACATGTAGGCAAAGTAGTCTGAATCAAATAAAATCACACATTACCAGGCAGCACTGTGATAGTAGGAGAGAATAACAGAAGACTGCAGGAAGTTGGCTTTCTTTCAAAATCCCTTATTTGGAAAGGATCCTTGTGTATATCTAAGTACATGTCGCATTAGAAAATAATAGTGAATACTCTCATAGAAAGACAGCTCAGCTTTAGTAATGATTACTTAGCTCATGCAAGCATTTCTGTAATTAAGCAGCAGAATAGGTACCGCTCTTCTTTCAGGCCTAAAGTGCATGACATTAAACCCAAGTTAAAACAGAAGGTGTGGTAGAATGGGATCAACATCCCCACTAACCAGCCCTACTGCCCAGGTTCACTGGTGATACCAGCACTACAGCAGATAAAACAGGGTTAAAGTAATATTTAAAATCTATTCCAGTAGGTGGGTGGGAAATTCATGCTAAAGAGGAAATAGGAGTGTCAGGCCTATAACAGACTAACAATGACAGAAGCTGTAATGTGTTGATTAAGAGAGATCTAGGAAAATATACACACAAATAATTCAGGGAAAAAAAACAGCTAGAAACACATTCAAACTAAAACAGTATGGACAGAAAAGCAATGAGTGTCCCTGGTTAAGCGCTGAACCTCAAGGCAAAGATTTAATACATCTGATATCCACAGAAACTACAAAGAGAAAACAGGGTAAAAAACCACTAAAGACATGCTCTCCAGCTTACATCATATATGTAAACAAGGTAGCAGAATACATAAATAACACGAAGTGGCGTCAGTCAATCACAGGACAGTGGACGCATACTGCTTATTTTTCTACCAAGTGAGAGTTAGCGCTTGAGAGAATGTTTAATAAATTCCCAAACTGCCACTGAATTTTGAGAAAAGCATTGAGAGTTCCTAATCTGATATCCAGCTTTTACACATTAAATACAAGAACAGCCACAAATACTGCTCCGGAGCCAAGTACAACTTATGCTGAACCTCGCGACTAGCCTGGAAGCTAGACCAAGGCTTGGACTAATTTTGCTTGCTGAAACAAGCTGTTGCTGTTTGGCACTGAAGGGAAAAAAAGGCGGGGGCGGGGGGGGGGAACAGGCAGAGTAAAAGGAAGGGATCAACAAAGCAGCAAATGAAAATAGGGGAAAGGTTTTAGAGGCTGCAGTCTGTGGAGGGGTGGAAACTCTCTGAGGAGAGGCAGTAGGTGGATTGAAGGAGCCAGACAGCTAACAGTGGGCAGGGAGCAAAAGGCAAAGCAGAATGCAGTTTTCCTAAGGCATTTTTGTATGTGTGGCTTCTTTCCATCTTTTCCTTCCGCTAAATTGTGATCATCACACTCTTCTGCAAGCCCGGCTTTTCTCTGAAGGGTACAGAGTTCAGCCACGTGACATTTTGGTCTCTGAATGAGCCCCTTGAGGATTTACAAAACACACCCCTTGATTTTTCCAGAAAACACCTTTTTATTCCAAATATCTGTATGTACAAATGTCAGGAGAACCCTGCATATCAGCGTCAGGCTTGTGGTAAATTAGGAGTTAAAATGCTGCTGTAAAGCAATTTTATCTCTGTGTTGGGCTGAGGCTGAAACTGAGTCATGTGTGCATATTTGGATACGTCACACCCTCTTGCTGTAGTAGACAAAGAACAAATTAGCTCCTTACCATAAACCTCATGCTTACAGGATGCTTCTGAAGGACAGATCAATCATTCTTTAGTCCCTTACAGAGGGGAGAAAGACCCCACAAAACGCCTCTTGAGATGAACTAGTGCAGCACCATCATTCAGCTGGCTGGATTTCACACACTACAATGAAGATTCTGTTTTTCACTGGACTGCTCTCTTTTACCTCCAGTCTTTGCACTACAGGTGAGTCCTCCTTTCTGTATCTATTCCATATTTTAGTCAATGATATGAACTTTTTTATAATGTTGTTGCTCTACCAGCTGCAAACTTGAAATGAGTTGTATGTGCATGCACCAGTTACAAAAAACTACTCCAGGATGTCTCCTTTAAAGCAGATTTTTATTCTTTCATTTCAGTGACACCTTACCTTTGCCAGTCATTTTCTATAAAGAATTTTGTTTAAGGGGACTTGCTGCACTTACTGAAGACACATCTTTTATCTAGTATTTTTGTAACAATTCAATCATTTTAAACATGTAGTGTCTTGTTTTACAACTTCACAGATGGTGTTATTAGAAGGAAATGCTCAGATGACTATTGTGATAAAAATAACTAAAGGAAATGATCAAATAATAAACCTTCCTAGAATTAAAAGTGTTTTCAAACCAAACTAATTTTGAAAAGCTGGTATACATAAATATATATATATACACACACATATATAATATACATATATAAACATATATATATATATTTATATCTATATCTATCTATCTACACTCATATCAGCCGATGCAGGCACATGTATAATTTTTAATGAGTGGTTAAAACTAGTTCTCTGGAGTAACCATCAAAAAATTACTAAAAATTATGTAGTCTACTAATTATTGTTTTAAAACATTCTACTGTAAATCTGGCAGTGAACATTAATAAAACTATTCTCTTTATTTTATTCAAATATGGAAAGGTAAAAAAAAAGTCCAAAGATTTTCACCCATATTTCAGTTTGCTTCTGAATTCCAGTTTCATGGTGCATGCTGAAGGCTTTACAATAAGTATTTTTGCATTAAATGCAGCTAAGAAAATTTAAGTGACACAAGTACTTATACAGTTGTTTACTGTGCAAAATCTATTTTACAACACATGGCTTTAAAAAGCATTTTGAACACATTTGTGCTTCATGTGAAGATGTCAATGTCTCTACAAATTTCTCTACTAAGGATTGAGGAACAGGTGTTAATAAAATGGTATTACTGTTTTTGCCCATATGTTGACAATATTTACTCACAGATGATTTTTCTGCTGCTTGAGAAGTTTTATTCACGTCCCAGTAAATTACACCTAATACCTGCCCAACCATTTGTTTTCAATTCTCAAGACATTGCCCTTGCTCAGGTACGAGAACCTGAAAAGATCTGGTTTCCTTTAGTCAGAAGCTGAAGAATAACAATTTGACATATGAGACCAAAAAAACCAAGGGTAATTTCAGTTTTCTAATTTGAAATTTTCAGTCTGTGTTAGACTAGATAGTGCTTTTTGCATCTTTTGCAGTCATTCATTTCATATGTGAAGTGACAAGGATCGTACTGGAGTTTGATTAAGCCTAAACAAGGACTGCTTATATGATGAATGACCAACATTCCTACTACTGGGAAAAACCCTCCATTTGTCATAAGCATTACAGAAATGTCTGATGTTTTTCACCAAAGATTACTGAACATACTCAAAGTGCAGAAAGATCAGCTAACACTACATTAATGATAAATTTTCAAGATTTGGTGTGAAATGATAAATGAAGACTGATGTACATATGAACACCCAAAGCAGAGGAGAATATCCCCAAATCTTTTAAACTTATATTGCTTTTCATGCAGAGATGGTTATCTTTCTCTGCTCCTGAAGGTGAGTTATATTGTTTTTACAGTAGTTTGTCCTTTTTAACAATTTTCACTTTGTTTTATTTCTAAGCTTCAGAATTTTCACTGAATGGCTCTGCAATTAAAACAGTGTCTCTTATCAAAACCTTTCGTGGAATTTCAGTGAGAGACTATGATTACATCCCCCCTTATGCTATAGAAGGGGAAACAACAACCATCCATATGAGAGAAAACAAATGTACTTCAAAAAAGTCAAATGACTCCACGTTAACAGAAGTGAGCAACACCACGCTGGAGTACCTCACCAGCTCTCTGAGCACCAAGCTAATACCTGCTGTCTACCTCAGTGCTCTTTTATTGGGGGTACCCTCTAACGCCATCATTCTGTGGATGCTGCTCTTCAGGATCCGCTCCGTGTGCACTGCCGTCCTCTACACAAACTTGGCTGTTTCAGACCTGCTCTTCTGCATCATACTGCCCTTCAAAATAGCCTACCACATCAACGGGAACAACTGGATATTTGGGGAGACCGTGTGCCGAACGACCACGGCGGTGTTTTACGGCAACATGTACTGCTCCATTCTGCTGCTCACGTGCATCAGCGTCAGCCGCTACCTGGCCATCGTTCACCCCTTCACCTACAAGAGGCTCCCGAAGCGCGCCTACGCCATCGCAGCCTGCGCCGCCGTCTGGGCCATCGTCTTCCTCTACATGCTCCCGCTTGCCATCATGCAGCAGAGCTATTACGTGAAGCAGCTGGACATTTATACCTGCCACGACGTGCACAGCGCCTGTGAAACTGTGTCTTCCTTCCAGTTCTACTACTACGGGTCCTTAGCGATATTTGGGTTTTTAATACCGCTTGCAACTATCGTGTTCTGCTATGTCTCAATTATACGAACACTCAAGACTCATGAATGGTTCTGGTATGTTAAAGTCAGTCTTTTGATTCTTACCATCTTTGCTATTTGCTTTGTGCCAAGCAATATTATCCTTATTATCCATCACGTCAACTATTACTATTACAACACAGATAGGTTATATTCTTTTTATCTAATTGCTTTGTGTCTTAGCAGCCTAAACAGTTGTCTTGATCCTTTCCTTTATTTTCTGATGTCAAAAATTAGAAGTCAATCCAATATTTATCTGACAATGGTTAAAATATCCAGGGAAAAATGAATTTATTTCTATTACTGGAATTATGGTTTTGTATAGTACTAACACAGACAGCAACAAATCTCAGGTGCGACATTTATACTTCAAGTTAAATGGGTTAGAAAAGACAATCTCAGTTAAATTTACTTCCTTCCACACAAGGAATATCTCCAAAAATACACTTCTCCAGCTCTGTAACTTTATAACGTGTGTTGCAACGCCTGTGTACCTAGATTCAGGGAAGTAGCTCTGCACCTCCATTTCTTTCTGAGATCGCTTTCTGGCCATGGAGAAGCTGCCAGAGTATCAGTCACCACTGCCTTTAAATACCAGAAAAGGAGTCAGCATCCAAAGAGCACTTCTAGGGCAATTCATGACACTTCAAATTAGCTCTCAGCCAACAATTACTGCAGGAACAGTGTTACAAAAACAAGTTTTTGGCCTGGTGAAAATGGGAACAAGCACTTTCTACATGCCCGGAAGCAGTCAAGAGCAAATACTGCCCTGGATGTCAGAAATACAGAGTCCCCGTAGGTTCACAAAACAGTAAGTCTACAGCTGTGGGCACAGGACCTGACTCTTCCAAGGCTACCTCTCCCATGAGGCTGCTTAACCAGCTCTGCACTGGAGACTTGTTCTTCCACTTTGTCAGCGCCTGCACTTCCCTAACCCACAGGGATTGCTGGGAGCTAACCCTTATCAGTGTGAATCCAGGCATATATTGCTCTTGCTTGGTAAGCAAAACAGGGAAGCTATTTTGTAGTATTCTCTATTTCCACATCCTCACAGGAAATACCTACAGTGTTACAAATACTGCAGCTAGTTACCATTGACTATTAGTAAAACAATGGGTCAATTTTTACCTTTACAGAAACTCAAAACCTACTTACATATTAAGTTCCTAGAAAATTACCTCAGTGGTTGTCATTTGAATTTGTAACTGCAGCATGTGAGGAAAAAATGTTTTATGTTGTTTTGATAATAGTATTGTAAAAAAACTTTACTTAAATAAAATGAGTTGCACTGGAAAATACATCAAGGGAATTTGCAGCCTGGTGAGGGTCCTCTTTTGCTATTTCTTCTGGCTCTCAAGTTAGTTTTAATTCCTGCCATTCCTTCAACATGCATAAGAACAAATTTTAAAGATAACTCTAAAATAATTCAAATATTACACAACTGTTGAAAATATAAACGAGGTGAACCTAAGTAAAACCTCTGTACCTATCACACAAAAAAATGTTACAACCAAACATAGTAATTTGGTCCATCTGTTTAACTTTCCAGTTATCCACAATATGCTCACTTATGACAGGGTTCCTCTTCACTGGGACCTGAATACATTTGGCTTGAAAAGGCTTTCAGAACTGTTAAAAGCTGTGGTTTAAGATTTACAGGACAAAATGAGTTCCAGTTTTGCGTTTTCAGTTTCAAGCAAGGAACAAATAGGTCAGATCTGAGATAAGGGCCTCAGATTATAAGGATAATGTGTTCTGGCAGATTTGGATGCAGACTCCCCCAAATCACCACAGCTACAGGGAAGTGATAGCAAGCTTCTTAGAATAAGTGAGTAGGTTTGACGCATGTTTTTCCAGATGTTGGGGCAGGAAGTTTATAGGGAGGTCTATCTGATCCTTGTAAATCAAATACTTCCTTTTACCACAGCTCACTCTTAAAACATGCTAAACACGAGTTCTGACAGATCTGCTTTATAAAAAGGGATCTGAAAAAGTGGAAAATAGACAGACTTCAGAAATTGCACTACCTTTACAATTGTGTTTGGATTTTTTTAAGGAAATGTCAGTCTACATCGTATTTTTACCTAAAGAATGGTCATATCTATGACTGATCACTGTAAAGAGTACGTTTGCATCTGAGTGTTTCTTTTGGGAGCACTGTGTCTTGTTCTCTTCTGAAACAGAGGCAACACACGCTGCTCAGAGAAGCGTGCTCTCGTTCACAGAGAAGGTGCTCTAAGTAGTTGCCAAAAGACTGCAAAACCAAAATAGCTCAGAAGAGAAAGGCCAGCAGAAGTCTCTGAACTTCTGGAACATCAAAAATCTTTAAAGTCTTCTCATTATAAGAGATTGTACAATTTTTGTTCCAAAATTTGGAAACACTCATTTGTTTCCTATGAGCACATTCACACCAGGACAGGAATAGGCATCAGATTTGCATCTGGGGAGCACTGGGGCAGCTGGCAGGAGTGAGCCAGGGTAGGACAGCTGTGTGCAGGCACCTGTGGGCTGTAGGTCTGTGCCTTGGGGACATCCTGGCTCACTGTGCATACACATGGCATGTCCTGGGTCAGCACTGTGCAGCCAGCACCCTCACTGTGCACAAACACTGACCCCAGCCCATCCAGGAGAGGTGAAGTCAGAATGCACGAAACCCTCCCCAGCACACATGGCGAGAGAGAAGGCTTTCAGCACTGAGGGCTCAGTGAAACCAGCCCTTACCTGGGAACCCTGGTGAGAAATTGATTTGTGCAAACACCTTTCGTAAGTTTTGACAGCATGGTTTCACAGCAGTTACCCCAGGTGAGGTGACACAAGTGCTGGAAGACATTTTACAAGCCAAAGTTTGCAGACTTTCCCCAGCTCACCATGTTACCTCAGGGACATACTGTGTGAATTTTAATTGCGTTTTCCAGACACTGGACATTTTAAGTGTTATGCTAGTAGCTTTAGCTAACCTTGTGTTCAGTCACATCCTGCAAGCTGCTAGGCTGATCTTTGTTTATGCTTCCCCTGAGCTGTAATGCTGTAATGCTAACCAGGCCACCGCCTTTGGGGAAGCAGATAGCAACATCCAGCTGAGATAGGTTTAAACTGAAGGCACGTGCAAGACTGACAGCTTGTTATTGCATGATAAAGCTGTAAAAGAAAGATGTACCAAAACTCCACTATAATAAAACAACATAAGCAAAGAAGACACCTCAAAATACTTCCCAAAGATTTATTAAATAACACGATAATTGTGACTTCTTTCTGGCAAAACCTCACCTTCCATCCATATTGTAGCTATCTGCCTGACACAGTCCTGTGACTGTATCCTTATACAAATTCCTGAGTATTTGCTGCTGCCTGTATTTTGTAACAGCTGCAGCAACCTAGTGGAATTAAAATAAGTGAGATTACAGCAGTAGCAAGACATATGCAGAAAATGTCTTAATTTTCATAAATTGAGAATGAATCCATTTTGCCAGTCAGAATAAGTTATAGTGCAAAATTACTTAGTGCCAGCTTGTTGTCACTGGCTTATTTACAACCTCACTGGGCAAAGATAATGCAAACATCAGGAGACCAGGACAGGGACACAGAAGCAAGTGAAAAGAATTGGCATTTCACTTCTCACAGAGAACAACAGTAAAAATTCTAACCTTGCATTTTTGTGCTTTGGCATGGTGCAGAACATCCTGATAATGCCTTGCATTTACTGGTCTCACATCTTGCAGCTTGGCTGTGGGCAATAGCAGGGCTTCTAGAGTTTTCTCAGGATTTCCTTGGTCAACTGCTTCATTAATGTGTCCAATTGCAATGATTCCTGAGAAACAGAAAAGTTATTAAAGATGCACTTATCAAAGAAAGTTGCAACTTTTCTGATATCACATACAAACAAAGCAGTAACATGAAGAATAGAAAAATCACAAAACAAGAAGCAGAGGCAGCAGCAGCACCTGATTTTAAATTATTTTTTTGTTATATTTGTTTGATGCTATACAACTTTCCTTCCTATCACAGTTATTGATATAGCTGGATAAAACTCTTCCTAAAAATCAAAATTATCCTTGACAAAAAAAGGGAAAACAGATTTTTCTATTTTCTGGGAAGAAGCACCTACATGAAGCTTAAGAAAAAGTTGGGTGCCACATATTTATATGTTTAACATATTGTCTCACAGTGATGAAAGTTTTATTTTCAAGTGATTTCAGACCACATTAGCTGAAACCCTGATTTGGACAAATACATGTATACTGCATTCCCAGCTACAGCATTACATAGTAACTTAACCTCATTTCTTGTAATTTCTCTGGAAATAACCAATCTAACAATGCTGACCAGTGGCACTCAGTATTTCAGTCAGGAAGTAAGGTCCAATGTATTTCATAAAACCTTAACTCATTTTCTTCACACTGGGCCCAACAGTTTCAGATCAATTTCCTCCTGCTCCTAAAGAGTACTGAAATGCACTGCTTGTAATCCCTAAAGGGGACCACAGAAAGGCATCAGTCAAGGGTTTCACCATCACCTGTGAGGGATGACATCCCTGCTCCCAGTGGATTGTCCCTCAACAAGTGTCTCTAGACCCACCTCAACCCACCTGGTGAGGTCACAGATCCAGGTCATCATAAGGCTTGGGAAATGAGCAATTTGTCCAAGGTGGTCCAAAAGAAGGACTATGCAGATATGGGACTTGCTTAAAGAAACAGAAGCCTCCTTTCTTCCTCCTCTCTCTGCCCATCTGCCCTCTCTAAACATTCCCAGGCAGAGGTCAGTGTCACTGAGAGCAAGAGCAGCTATTTTGGTACTGAAGACTTTCACTGCTACTGCAAGGTCTGTTCCAACTCCTAACAAGTGCAGAGTTTCAGACAAAAAAGTGCCTCTGCCAGTCAAATAAACTGCTCAGCACCCCACCTTGTCAGAGGGTACACATGGCAAGCAAACTGTGAGGATCCATGGCAACCACTGGACTAGATTTAGGAAGCAATAATCCAGCCAGTTTTAGAAATTCTGCAATATTAAATTTCCCTTACCAGTATGAAACAGCAGCATGCAGGACACTAATGGCAGTCCAGGAAGGGCAGGAGCAGCCTGTGTCTTACAAAGGCTCTCAAAGTGCACTGAGACTGCTTCTGAAATGCCAGGCAGTCTGAAAGCTGCCTCTCCCTGTCCAGCAAATTTGGCATAACTTGATACCCTCAAATTTCTACATACAGTGCAAGAATTTGGTGCTTTATCTTTTTTGAGGCCCAAATGACCAGCTGTCACCTTTAATATAACACCACCCTCTTATGGCAAAACAGTTACATTCAGCTTCAAAAATAAATTCTAAATCCATTCACATGAGAACACATGGGCATAAGAAGCTATTTTTCTGACAGGAAATCAAGTTACCCAAAAGGAGAGCAAGACAGATATTTGCATTGTCTAACTGCTTACTGACTCCTTTGTGCAAAACAATCACTTCGAATCATTTACACATTAAAACACACTTTTCAATGGAACACCACTTGTAATTTCCTCCCCTATCTCCCAATATGCTCTTTGCTTACAACTGCAAAATCCCCAAAGTGAGACCATCCAGAGCTGGAAGACCCTGCCAAGCAGGCAGAACCATAGCATTTTTAACACTGCAGAAGGCAGGCACCCTGTGATATCCTTCAGCCATCTGAAACAAACAGGAATATTTCAAAGACATTTAAAGACCATCAGGCTTTCAAAAATTTTAAATGCTCTTCTCTTTTCAAGAGTGTCTGAATGAGGCCACTCAGTTCATATATTTACATACCAAAGACCTGACTATGACCTCTGCGGGCAATGTGGAGGAAGAATTACTTACTTTCATTTTCTTCTTGAATTTGCATATTAACCATGTCAATGCAGTTCTGGATATCATTCCAGCTTAAATAATCTTGGCCTTGAGATGAAGCCTCTGACTTAATAGACAATAGTGTATCAGCATAACTATAAGAAGATATAAAATACATAAGTGTATTTCATATATAAGATAAAGTGCCATAAAGAATTAGTCAGATGTATCAGCCATCATTTAGTAACTAGTATTTGTTTCCAATTACTCAATTTCAGACAAACTCAGCTCTTGGCAGAAATTATACAGACATGCAAGCTGCCTGTTCTACACATGCATATCAGGATCTGAAAAAATGGCCCTGTAATTCAGAGAACTTTTCTTGGTTATATGGCATGATGGCAATACATACACATACATACAACTTGCTGTGTGGTGCAACAGATAAATGTGGGGAAAATTACAGTCAGCTTCTTGTTCTAGGAAACTATTGTTTTCTTCTTGACACTAATTCAAAGACCAGAATTTCAGTCAGTAGTATCAGGTAGTAGCATCTCCTGCTACCTCCACGAGGAAGACGATGAACCATGGGCAAGGGACTAAAAAAAAAAAAATTACGCCCCTCTTCCCACAACTCAAGATCATCGAAGCACAGGCTCTGTAGCCTGTGTCTGCTGTTCCTAGAAAGCTCACAGATCAGATGAGCTGGAAACCTTCACAGTAGTGCAAATTCATGTGTATATAAGTGAAATAATTTTTGTATTCCCAAATCAAGCATAGAACTGCTACAGTATGTCAGATTAAATACATATCTAATACATATCTTCTATTTCCATCAGAAGCCTGAGGAATGAATGCCTGGCAGAAAAAAAAGGAGAAATTCATAATTTCCTAATCTGATTTGTCTTTCCAGCATCTAGTAGCCTGTGTTTAAGGGTTTCTGGAGCTGGAGATTGTGTATCACTTTAATGGTTGCAAACAAGGCTACACTCCATTAATTTACCTGCTCTATTTTAAAGTCTTATGTATTATTGAGGAATTAGTCCCACTATGGGTTTTATGAGATTACAGCTTTTTAAAAAATAATTAAACTTTGTATTTGATAGGGTCCAATATTTACTTTACAAAGTTCTCAAAAATCCCCAAACAACTAGAGCTACTAGAATCTAGTAACTGATTCTATTGACCTTCTCCACAACATGCACAGTTTTGGAGACCTATGACATATTTCCCCTAAATTCTCTCTTCCAGAAAACATATTCCAAACAAGTCCTTCCCTTCTGATAGAAAGCCATTGGACAGCATCTCCCTCAATGAAATTTTTCCAGCTCTGCTGTATCTCTTCTGGTACTGTGCAAGTCAAAGCTTCCTGTGATATTCAACATATGGCTGGCAGCACAGGTTAACATAATGGCACAATAAAATTTTATTTAGTTGTCAAGTCCAGCTAATTCCTACTGTTTCATCTGTGTTCACTGATGGTGCAATCTAAAGATTGGGTCAGTAACATCACCAGAAATGCTGCACTTGGGACACTTTGCGGCCATTTCTGCATATTCACAATATTGCTTCTCTTGCTCACAAGCACCACCTCACATCAGGAGAGGCAAAGTAGCAGATTAGTTTTCCTCCATTTTATGTAATTCTTCTCTCTCATACCAAAACACTGGCCTCTTATTCCCAATCTCACTGCCTTCCTTCTGACTTTGAGACACCCAACAAGGGCCACTCTCAGATTCGTGTCCTCTGACAACCTAGTGAAGATCTTCAGCTTCTGTGGTCACTTTTGCCTTCTAATGCCTTCCAGAAGCATGTGGAGCCAGGAACTGGTCCACATTCCCATGCTCTCCCTTGCATGCTGGGGGCACAGGACTCTTGTGTTGCCTGATTTTTTATTGATAGACAAGAGAGCAACTGCAGTAACAGCACATCTGTGGTAAGTCAGGCAAGTGACAGGGCAAGCAGCTGGCAGCCAAGTGAAGGCTACAATGTAGTGCTGAACATGTATGTATGCCACAGCATTGCATTCACTTTTCTAGCAAGCAAAAAAGGGTTTGGCCATGGCTTAAGAGATCACCTGGACCTTGAGGCATTAAACACTATCTCATTCCAAAGACCATCTTTCAGAATTGCACAATGGTTAGTGATTAACAGTTTCCAGCTACAGTTGTTTCATGTTTTAGTGTCTGCAAAAATCCTTGTAAGACCTTCATTTTTGCTTTCTGAGGATATTTTCTCTGCAACTCACATGTCTACAACCTTCAAGGCTGTGTTATCGCTTATATTTAGACTCAACTAGTGCAGCAATTGTCACACTCTCCCTTATTAATTTAAACCACAGATGTTTGTCTTGCAGCTCTTTCAATTTCACAGCCACAACACAGGACAGCCCACCCAAAAAAACGCCTACTTATTTTTTTCAGAAGTTGCCAAGTCTCATCCAGACAAGACAAAATGAACCTTTACCGTTGCAAGTTTTCCTCTTCCAGATTATTGAAGCCAAGGCATGGGTTTCTGAGATGATTTTTTATCATTAGGTTGTCCTTATTTTCCAAGGTCTGGTTTAGCAACACAACAGCTGACAACATTTCTACTGCAATAGACAGTTCATCATGTGCCAGGTAGTTCTGTAGGACAATAATGTACTGCAGTCAGGAAGCTAAATAAGCAGTGTAACAGATTTGAGTTACACACTCTAGATACCATCAAGGAGATGGGCTTGATTTAAGAAGCCTAGAAATTTTCCTAGTCCCAGGCATGCCAGACTGACACAAGAGTGGTGGTGGAGCTCAGTGGGTTTCTATGTTCCATCCAGTCTGCCTTTCCTTCTTTTGCCCCACAGTCTCATCTCTTCTGATCCTACTCATAACAGGGGATTACTTTTCTACACAATATATAAACCAGAGTTAGTCCTCATTAAGAGCATGCAACAATTAAAAAAAGTCAGTTGATTTGTTGCAACACAAGAGCTCAGCCAGACTGAAGTGTGGCAAGAAACAAACTGCAATTAAATACTGCCTTTTCAACCAAAATGATTCATGCAATACATAAAACCATGGCAAGAGAATTATGTCTGATTTTACACAACAACATGCTATGTTTGTGCTCTCTCATGGTCTGGCTACACAACATCAACGAGCAGGTTGTAAGCTTTTCACTCTTACCACAGCATTCTGTTGTTGGAGGTTGAACAGCTCAGTCTGATAGACAGCAGCAGCAAATGAGTGAACAACAGGCAGCTGTGCCTCGGGTTTCATCAGTGCAACCAGTGTTTTACTAGGATCACAGTTACGAATTGCTGTATTGATATTGTCAACCGCTATAAGTTCTAAAGAACAGCAGGGAAAAAAGCTTATTAATTTTCATATGCTGTTTGGTCTTCATGCCTTGTAGATGTCAACTAGGTTATTATAAAGAATATAATCTTCTGTCATAAGAGAAAAAAACCATTTTTGTGAAATTATATGACTGCTGAATGTTGCAAAAACCATCTCTGTTCAAAGTTGAGCAAATAATTGACTGCAGGACTTTAAAATTTCTGGACTTTTGGAAATGAGAGACTGCTTATTGCACCTCTAACACAAAACAAGGAACTGACCCCACCCTAGCA
>VYZP01064809.1:38611-64114 GCA_013400635.1 Hypocryptadius cinnamomeus | reverse complement strand
CCGTCAGGGACCAGCGCCGCCGGCCCCGGGCTGCCCTCACGGCCCGGCCCGGCCTGCCCGGCCGGGGGGGGCCATGCCCGGTGCGGGGCCCGGGGCCCTGAGGCGCTCCCTGCGGGGCTGGGGCCGCCTTTGCTGCGGGGGTGTCCGTGAAGGATTGTCCGGCCCCGGTCGCTGAGCGTGCCCAGCCCTCCCCGTGCAGCCGGGGGCTGTGCCGTCCCTTCCCTCTCCCGTTGGGAATGCCGTGGAAAATAGCTGGCTTCCGCTTGGGCTTCGCACTGAACGAGCTGGAAAATGGGTCAGGAATCTCTCCGGTATAACAAATGATGCTTGTCGGAGGGCCCTGTCTGGTTTGTTTTCTGCTCTCACCGTGAGCCTGACAAACCTCTCCTGTCTTTAACCACCAACCCCTCTGAAGGGAAATACATTGAGGACAGATTCTCCCACACTAGCTGCACTTAACAGAGTAAAACTTTCTCCTGTAGGAATTCCAAAAAAGAAAGTGATTTAAACCTGGCCCAGGCTCGTGTGAGAGACCTCGATGCCCAGCTCAATGCGAAGGAAGCTGATTTAGCAACAGCCCTGAATGAGAACAGGACTTTGGAGAACGAGCTCCGTGAATTAAGGGATCAAGTACTCAGTGTAAGGCTTGCTGTTGGAATCTAAACTTTGCT
Source organism: Hypocryptadius cinnamomeus (assembly GCA_013400635.1). Classification (NCBI taxonomy): domain Eukaryota; kingdom Metazoa; phylum Chordata; class Aves; order Passeriformes; family Zosteropidae; genus Hypocryptadius; species Hypocryptadius cinnamomeus. The sequence continues at coordinate 63,443 of VYZP01064809.1, read as the reverse complement.
TTTGCTCCTGCAGTTTTTGCTTCATTTTCCTCAATTAGTTATTGATATTTAAAAGCAGAGAAGGCCTGGTAACTATGACAGTGACAAGACAAAAACCTTGCTGACAGCAAATGCTACTGATGGTGGTTTCCTTAAATCTTCCACCTGTTGTAGGTACCTTTAATTCTGTGACCATAGGATGTAATGTTTCTTGTTCCAAAGACAAAGCAAGATGAAATATTCTGCTATAGTCCCTGTAGCATTCTCTAATACATCAGGGAAGCGTATAATATTGAAAGTGTATATTAATTTGTCAGCGTAGGCTGTATTTGGAGGATTAAGTGCCAAAAAATTATATTTGTAGGAAGAAGTCTGGAATAATTAGTTTTAAAGGGGAGAAATAGATGGATAGCACAATTGATTCATCAGAAGTCTACTTTGAGGAGTCAAATTTAGCTGGTGGGATTAAGGGCTGTTCTACACTTGCCTTGTGGGAAATCTAGTCTACATAACAATTAAATAGGATTCTATCTGTTGCTGATATTTGGATCCCACTGACATAAGAACTTAGAGTAAACCACTTCACTCAACCAGTGTGTTTTGATTGCTGGGGTAATTAAGTTGAATGACCTGTAACAAATTGTCTGCCTAATTTGAAAAAACACTGCTTAATTTTGATAACCCTATTGTCTGTCTTTTCTAGCTGAATCTGTCACTGGAGGATACTAAAAAGCATCTCCACAGTGAAATGTTGAGGAGGGTGGACCTAGAAAACCATATGAAAACTTTGCAGGAAGAAATGACGTTCCAGAAGCGCCTTCATGAAGATGTATGTTTTAGCTTATTAACAAGGCATCTTTTTAGGTGTCCATGATCCTTGGATGCACTTAAAGCCCATCTTAACATTGCTTTTTTTCTCTAAAAAGGTAACTAGCAACCTGTGGCAGCCCATCAGCTCATAACATCCACCTAAAATAGGAAGGCTCAGGAAAGTACTTAACCTCATGTTAACTGGGATAGTACCAATAGGTATCTGGGATATGGGAAATTTCTTAGGCTGCTCTTCTAAAGAGAACTGAAATCTGAAATATTACTTTGTGTAAGTTATAGTGCATATATTAGTTACTGTTAAATGATTCCAGATGTTTACTTGAAGCCTAAAGTAAGAGAAGAAGTTGAATCCCTCTAAGCAACTTGTGTTCCCAACTTTCTTAGCACTTCTCAGAGGTGTCTGGTAGCCTTTGTGAGAGAAGTCAGTACATACAACTACATGAATAATTTATATATGAATGTAATCCAGCTTCCTTCTTACTGGTAGGAATCTCAAAGTGTATGGTTTGATAGAGAATTCTAATTTTTCTAACTAACTGCTATTACTTTTTGAATAAAACAAGAACAGGTGAAGTAACAGTGCTTAAAGAAACTGAACTGTATATGCATGTGTTCTAGGTAAAAAAACCAAACAGAATCTATCTAGTTCAAAGAATTAGTCTTGCAAATTAAATATTTACTACATTTTAGTTTAAGCAATGTTGGCAGTGAGGTGGAAAAACAATAGTGAGGCAGCAAGGTGGATGTGCCAGTCTTAATGGATGAATAAGATATGAATAAAGATGAATTACTGTGTACTCAATGATAAATCTGCTTCAACAGGGATGGATTTGTGAAGCTGGTACACTAAATCCAGTTTCAAACTGCACTGGCTTGTTTATTCTCTGAGAAATTTCTTCTAGGAGCTCAAGGAGACAAAAAGAGTCCATGAGAGCAGGATAGCAGAAGTAGAATCTGGCCGTCAAAGAGAATTTGAGAGCAAGCTCTCAGATGCTCTGCAGGGGCTCAGAAAACAGCATGAAGAACAAATTCAAGGCTACAAAGAGGAGATGGAGCGAACATTCAGTGCAAAGGTGAGTTTGGAAAAGATGACAGTAAAACAAAACTGAAGTTCTCTGCACCTTGACATAACTAAGGTCACACTGGCAAAGACAGCTGATAGATGGAGCCCCTGCATTCACTGCACAGCTTCTTGGCATAAGTTGTTATGGAATTTCAAAGCAGTGTCAAATTTGACAGTAGGATTTCTGCAGACATTTGATCCCAAACAAAACTGGTTCAAGCATAAATACAGGGAATTAGAAGTTGATCATATTTCAGAGTTCTGACAGATTCAGGACCAAGGTGTGTTATGTTTGTATTAAGCAATTTCAGTCTTGAATAAAACCTAACTTTTCCTACACACCAACTTGCATGCCAACTCAGGGATTCCTCTGGAAGCCTGTGTTTCCATGGAAAATTCTGTAAGTGCCTCTTGAAAGACAACTTTATCCTTTCTTGGGATATCTCAAGATTGAGGTATTTGTAGAGCAATTCAATGCTGCTCGTAAAGATGCAGGAACTCTTTAATAATAGACCTTTTGGGGAAGAGTGATAATAGTTTGATTTGTACACCCAATATCCTGCAGCTCTATGCTTTGACAAGCAGCTTCTAAACATATTCTCCATTGGTCTTCTGGAGAATCAGTTTACTTAATATCCATACAAAGCCCTCATCCATTACTAACTGAAATATCCTGATCTAGAATTTTTCACTACCTGATTATTGCTGACTTTTTCTGACATAAATGTCAAACTTGTGCAAACCTGCCTGGAAAGCAATACAGAACTTTCTGACCTCAACTTTATTGGTATCTGCACACTTCAGTAAAAGATAACTATTTCCATGTGTAACAAGTGAAAATTATTTGATGTACCTTCCTTGTTTATAATACATGCTAGCATGCAGCTCAGGACTAACAGTGACTTATCCACAGGTGGAGAATGCCCAGCTAACTGCAGCAAGGAACAGTGAGTTTGCCAATGCTGCTCGGGAGGAGCTGCTGGAAACACAGAAGAGAGTTGATACTCTGATATCTCAAGTTAATCAATATCAAAGCCAGGTTCTGTCTTTATTTGTATAACCTTATAATTATTTTAATTTACTCTCAATTCAAAATATTGGCCTCTTCTTGCTAATCTTCATTTATGGTTTGATTTTTTTTCCCTCTCCCCTTAATTTTAGAATGTTGCTTTGGAGAGCAGAATAAAGGAGCTACAGAATTTGCTGGATTATGATCGTGATCTCCATCGAAGGCGCATGGCTGAAAAGGAGGAAGAAATGGCACAAGCTCAGAAGCAGGCACAAGCACAGCTGGAAGAGTATGAGCATCTCTTAGATGTGAAACTGGCTCTAGACTTGGAAATAAATGCGTACAGAAAGATGTTGGAAGGAGAGGAACAGAGGTGGGCTATGCCAAGGTCTTCATTATGAGAACTTGCTTCATTCAAGACTTCCACTAACTCTTTATCCTTCAGAATGTGGGGGGACAAGAAACAAACATCATTAATATAGTAATTCAGTTACTGAAGCATCATCTTCTGTAAATGGCATTTATATCCCACATCTAGCACATGGTATAGAGGATGAAGTAACATCATAAATCCAGCTGATAAAATGCAAAGGTCCATTAAATATTCCTCAACTCTCGCAAAGTTTTGTGCTACATCTTAGAGATAAAGAGCATTCAGGTTCCATGAATAAAGCTGGGAACTTAGATCAACTTCTCTCTGTGCAGACATGGTATCTTGCATGCATGGTGAGAACATGAACTCTTAACATATGCTAGGAAGGGTCAAAAACTTAAAATGACTTTTACTAAAGGTTGTGTCTGTTGAGACTTTAAAGGAATATTTAGTGCAGTTGTGAATCTTATCAATATAAGCCTGCTCAGGATTCTGGGGACAGCTCTTGCTGTCTTCCAAACTAAACAAACCACTTAGCTACTCTTGCCAATAAAAGTAAAATTTTGTAGTCAAGACTCCATGGAAAGCTTGGATATAGGAAGCTGTTAGGCTTGGATGTGGTGAGAGGGTAGGCATGAGAAGAAGCAAACCACATCAGATACTCAGGTCAATGTTATCTGATTTTCTTCTAGGCTAAAGCTGTCACCCAGTCCACCTTCACACAGCACAGCAACTCAGGCAGCAAGTCAGGGGCGACGATACCTGCATGGGAAGAAAAGGAAAATCAAAGAAACCAAAAAGAGGGAGCATAGTGCTGCACTTAAGACTATTCAGCATGTTTCAGCTACTGGAAATATATCTATTGAAGAGATTGATGCAGATGGGAAATTTGTCAGGCTTAAAAACCACTCTGATGAGGTACTTCTATTTTCAAGTCTGCATTGTAATGTATGACTGCTCAGGGATGGCTTTGGCTTAGTGACAGACTAGAGAGTGACCTTTTGGTACTGCAGGTGCTCTGTTCCCAGGGCTGTCTGGGAGGTGCTTTTGGGTGCAGGTGCAGTGGCTTCTATTATGCAGAAATTGAACACCTTTAGCTGTTTGTGATCAGATTCAGGCTAGCACTACCAGGAGTACTACTCACCCTTGAGGAACTAAACAGGGTGCTCTAGTAAATTGGAGAAAGATGGCTTCACGTTAGTCAAAAATACTTAAAACAGCTAAAAGGTTGAATAGAGTTGGTGATATCTAATCTGTGCAGAGGGTTTATCTGGCCAATTAGCTAATTCTTCCACTAGTTTAGTTTTCAAATCCAGAACTATTAGAATTCATCATCAGGACTTCAAACATATGCCTTGTAATTTAGCCATTTCAGCCTGGAATACAGAATGGCTCATGAAGTTTTAAGGTGTTCATATATATATATAGTTGGTGACGGCCATGGCAAACTTCATTTGTCAGAATCTCCCTGGTAAAGAGTATCATGACCCTCCCCATTAATGGAAGGTAAGAATAGGTGTGGCTTAACTTGACAAAGATTAATCCTAAAGTATAGGGAGGCTTTAATGGAAATGTGGCTGCTTCCTCAAAATTGTCAGATACTTTTATGCTACGTGGGTGGGATTAAAACTGGCCCATAAGTCTGGAAAGAACCTTGTGTTTCAACTATATGGTGTTGGTCTGCAATGCTGAGAGAAATTTCTTGTCCCACAGGATCAATCTCTACATGGCTGGGTGTTGAGACGACGTATTGGAAGTGTGGCAGATGTTAATTACAAGTTTCCTTCAAGGTTCACTCTTCAGGCAGGCCAAGAAGTTACAGTAGGTATTGGGTTTGTAAAACTTCCTCAGAGCTCTGTTCTTATGTTAGATGTCAGCAGAGATTCCTGTAAAATGGAAAACTAAACAGATACTCCATGTGTCTAAAGAACTAAAGCTCTTATTTTATGTGTAGATAGATAGATAGGGGGAAAATCCTTGAAGCAACTTGATCTGAAATGCTAATTACATTTCCTTTAAAGCTTGGACTGAACTTGGATCATCCCAGACTGGAGTGTACTCTAATTGTTAACAGAATCATTGTACTCTAGGGGTTTTTTTAGGTTTTCCCATACTCCTGTGACTTGATAAAAATCGTCTAGAGACTCAGACTCTTGCTAAAATCTTTAGCCTACTCCAGGTCAGCAATGCTGAGGTCATGATTTGTAGTACTAAGAGAAATACTAGCACTAAAATCATACTCTAAGTACATGTAGATAGTGATCAAAGAGCTGAACTCTACACTTGCTACTCCAAACTGTGGAGGAGTTTGTTCAACAGATCAGTGAGTGACTCCAGGTGAGAGGCTCTTGCACACACAAGTGGCTGCCCTGAGCAGGTCTGTGACCATGGCTTGGCTCTGTGACTCAAATGTTCTGTGTGGCCAAGCAGGGCTACCTCTACATTGGACAGAAGCTGCTAACAGCCTTTTCTGCACTGTTTTACAATCTTCAGCTAGAAAAACTTTACCAACCATTCTTGGTAGTCCTGAAAAGAACTAACTTGCCAGAGATTACAGTGGTTCAGTTTCTCCTACTGGATATCTTTGGTATTAAAATACTTAATAATTATATATGTTCAGTTCAATTGTAATCTAACTATAGAAGAAGATTCTTCAGAAGCTCACTGTAAATCTGTTGCAGATCTGGGGTGCAGGTGCTGGTGTAAGCCCAGGTCCTAGTGATCTGGTCTGGAGGTCTCAGAAATCTTGGGGAACTGGAGATAATATTGGTGTTACACTCATCACAGATGATGGTGAGGTAAGTGAAATAATAAAATGCTTCTACTGTCCTAATGCTAAACTTGTTGGTGCTTAATTCCTGCGGGGTCTTGGTGGCAATTCAACTGTATTCTAGGAACTCGCAGAGAGGAAGATAATGCTTGTACCCAGAGAAGAAGAAAGTGAGCAAGATGATGATTATGAAGAAATAACTGGAAGTGAAGCAGATTTTGCATCTCAGGTAAGCTGCCTGAAGTTTAAATATATGCTGTCAGCAGAGTCATTCAATGGCCATTTCTTTTCCTTACTAAATAAAAATACTTCACCAAGTACTGTTCATATCCCGCAACTCTTAATGTTTTTCTTGATGTCAGACCAAAAGAAGAAGAAAAAAGAAATGTTGTTTGGTTTCATGATAGTGGTTCCTGTGAGCATCCTTGAGCAGGTGAGATGGTGAGAATCATGCTTGTCACCTCATAGAAAACTTGCTTCATCAGTAGTGCTGCAGTCTCTTGTCCCACGTAGGATGTAGCTTGCATGGCTTTGCATCAGAAATGCAACTGAAGTTTTGCTTATTCTCTGAGTATGATCAAACAGTAGCATTAATTGTTTGCTATCTTATTACTGACACACTGAAAATTCAACCCTTAATATCCTTTTCATCTACATATCTGACTGTGAATTAAAGCTGTTATCCCAAGAACAGAATGCAAACACTAACTACTTCTGTGGGATGAAGCGACTTGACACCCCAGTGTGCCTAGATTGCTTTTAAGACCATTTCAGTGTGAACTTAAGGTCAATATACTTACAAATTTTTGGCTCAACTTGCATGGTGTAATATCCTGTGCAAGACTATCCAGCCCCCTCAAATGCCTTTTGACTGACCATAATACAATTCTGAACTGATGCATTTTGGATGCTCCTACTGTACTTTGATATACCATTAGCCATCTTTAATTGCTGAAATAGTCTAAGCCAACTAATATGAGGGCTTTAAGTTGGTCCTAACCAAACAATTATAGACTTGATTCAAGTTGGTTTGTGTCTTGACCTGAAACAGTACTATGGTACAATCTCCAAAGCCTGAGAGCAAGGGGATGCTTAGCTAAAAACTCTTTCCTTCCTGCTGACAAATGTTCAGCTACTGCAGCTCTTCCTACAACTGACCCCACACAGTTACAAGGAGGAGTTGCATCTTACTGCACTAGGTTAAAGCTCCCACTACCATTTTCTTAGATATTTTTATAATGTATCTGTCTGAAAACTAACTTAAAAGTACCTTAGTACTGTCTTTCTGAAAAAAATGTACCTAAACAGGCAGTTACTGCCTGCTCTTTTATTTTGGTTTTTTGTCCTTTCAAACAGAAAATCTGGGTAAATATCTGTTACTACAATACCATGTGGCTTAAAGGATGTTTGTCAAGTCTTCTGACTTGCATGCACATTCTTGTAATATTTTCAGTCTCACTGAAGGATGGTGAGACCCTGTTAAACAGGCTATTGAGAAGGTCTATAATGCTGTTCTGCCCTTTGGCTCTTAGTGATACAAGCTTCTTTTCATACTCAGAGTAGGGCCTCTCCTCAAGGATGGCTTCTTTTTATTTTAAAAGGCATTTTTTGAATTTACTTATATGACTTGTTTAATAATCAGTGATGGAAAGCAAAAGTAACTTTTTTCCTTACACTTCTAATCTGTTTTATCAGCAACTTTACAATACAGTTGTGTGCCGTTTATGGTAAGAATCAATTCTAATACTTCCAGTCAAATTTTAATGTCATTCCTGTTTGCTGAATTCCTGTCAAACTTTTGACATTAGTACCTATATGCTCCTGCTGCCTTGGCAGTACTGAAATGGCTGCTTAGCAAACAGAAGTTAACTTGTTGCATGCAGTAAAATAATGGGAAGAATGCATGCTGTGCTTTAAAGGAAGGCAGCATTTCCATGTTTTGCTTCTGCTTTTACCACCCTAACGAGGGCAGCACATATCTGCATGCCACATAGGTTCTCATGCTTGGGAAGAGAGGAAGTGATGGGCAGTGTGACAGTCTTTCATTGAGGAAGGCACAGGCTCATTATTGCATGGACTTTAAAGACTTGTGTAGTACAGTTCATGTACTGCCTCTTGAAAATCCACTTTGCTTTATTAAGTAACGAAATCTACAAAGTGCTAAAAACCCTACCTGGCTATATGAGGATCAGGTAGGTAACCAGCAAGAAATATTAAGTTTGTACACATGCTAATTAGCCTAATGTTTTCATGTTTTCTCTCTGCAGCAAAATGAGGATCCCAGCTGTTCTGTCATGTAATGTGGACAATAATCTGAAAACACATCTCAGTCCCAGGTGACACAGACTGTATGTGTATTGATATCTTCTGTCATATCTGGAATTTGGAACTCACATATTCCATCTGATGTCTTTGTGAGAAGCATTGTCCATAACATGATGGAATTTCCTGCCTTCTGATACTGGACCCTGGCCTTGGATTCACTGATACAAAGAGCAGTAGAGTACAAGCTCCATGTGAAGTTGTTTTTACTTTTACACAAGGCTCTGGTTTCTGTGACCTGCTGAAACAAGAGAAGGGTACAGAGTTTACAAAGCTTCTAAACATGTGCTCTAGAAGGACGTTAAATACTTGACAATGAACATGAGGTTGCCTCAGCTTTCTCAATAGTCTGACATGGAGTTCTCCAAAGGTAATTTCTCTTTCCAGCCTGAGTGGGAAACATGGGACCGATCACACCTTTGCACCTTGAGCAAGTCTGAAGTAAAACACTGTCCTGAAGAGTGATGAGTGTGGTCTGAAATGTTTCCTGCTCAGATCCTGATGCAGAGATACATAAAACTGGTCTGGATCACTTCCTAGAGTGAAACACTTTAGAATTAAAAGCAAGTTGTCAAAAATACTCCTCCCTGTTATTAAATGTACTGTTTCTATAGCCTAGCACCTGGAAATCCCTGTTCAGTATTGTGTATTCCTAGGTACAGTGTATCACAGCAGAGCTGTGCCAGCCTTAACTTAGACAAATGTATCCTGAAAATGTGAAAAAGCATCTCATTCTGACAGAGCAGGTACTGTGACCTGTGCTGCTGGCACTGTTTGATTGGTCCCAGCAGCTTTCTAGGGGGCTAGAGAGAAACATATGCTAAGTCAAAAATCAAAGCCAGAAAGCCCCAACTGTAGTGAAAAACACATCAGACTCACTGCTCTTGGAGCCCTTATGTGCTAAATCTCCATGCAGGCTGCAGCTGTGTGTCTAATGGGACAGCTGGGGGCAAGCTGGTTATGGGCCTCTGTGCAGCTCCCTGTCACTCTGGTAGCTCTGTGCTCCATGGAGTGCTGTCCTGTAACCCTGAGGAGGGGACAGTCAGCCTCAGGGGCACTGCTGTCACTCTGTCTCTCCTCCCAACCGCTCCCCTGCTGGCCCCGGGGGAAAGGAAGGGCTTTGAGCCACATGAAGTAAACTTCCACCTGAGAGCAGGAGGGGAGGGGAGCAGCTGAGCCTGCAGATTTCTCTCAATGCTGGAGTAGTGTTTTGACTGTCTTTTACCTTGCCAAAGTATTCAGTTCCAAATTCAAGACCTGCTTTGTGTGAGGATGCGGGTGCTAAGGTGAGGTTTTCCTTATGCTAGCTTAAACTCTTATATTATTTAAAAATTCTAATTTTGAGACATCAAGAGTAGGTGCTGGTTTAAGACTTGGATTTTAGCAGATCCAAATTCTTGTTCCATCTCAAACAATAGAAATAGCTGCTGCTCTAACTTTGCTGTATTTATCTTTATTTCTTAAAACTTTTATAACTATTAAAGATATTTTTCATGTATATAAAAGCAGTCTTGGATTTAAATATTTGCAGATTAAATAATAAAGGTCTGTCTGTTCAATGATTTCTGTTGAGTGGTTCAAAAGACTTAAAAACTGGTGATTTTAGGGACTGCAGAGAGAAGAAACCTTCAGCAATGCACTCTGCTCTCCTGTTCATCACTTCAACTAGGGCTGAAGGGCTATGAGCTTAAGAGGACTCTTCAGTAGACAGCTTCCCTGTAAAGAATTCAGCTCTCTTCTCATAAATTTGTCTTGTATGGAGAGCAACTGGCATCCTCCTCCAGGGCTGCTCACTTTGTTTGGTCACTACTACATTACTAAGCAAAGCAGGAGAGGGTAAACAAAAACAAAGTGATTCTATCTGCCTTGGGATAAGTACTGCTGCTGCCAGACTTCTTCCTTAATTGTGAGGCTTTTCTGTTATGTTTTTAGTTATTACATGTCTTGCCATCACTGCCTATTCTTCTTTCTCTTCCTTTCCATCCCTTTCAACTAAATGTAAAAAATAGAAATGTATCGACTTCACATTTGTGTTCAGTAGGCACCAGTGCTACTCACCCTTTCTCTCACTGGAGCTCTCTACAAGCCCTATGGAACTAGGAGCAGTTTGTAGTTAGTTCCAAGGAACTTCTCTGTTTTCCTTCTGCTAGAAAAAGATGTTAACAGACATAAATGCTAAACAATCAATAGAGAAGTAGCAAGATTATTAAAATTGCAGTGCAGAGGTGTCATAAAACTAATACTTTCTTTATTCATGCATTGTTTTTGTCAATGAAAGCTGATCTATTCAGCAAAAGTGGCCTCCTGCTCAAACAAGTGCCAGAACCATCAGTACAGAAGCAGCAACCACTTTTCTTATCCCACAGAAATATTTATTCAGTTTGGTCAGTAAATTATACCAATTTTCAATGCTGAGAACTTGTACTTAGTACAACATCATCTTAATATTGACAACAACCACTTTGCCTTTTGTCAACATACAATGCAAAAGATGAATTAACTTGTTCACAATAAATTATGGTGTGATAGATGAAAACAGCTCAAGGACATCAGTAACTTAGGAACTGGTTACAGTTAGCTTCACTAACAGTATTTTTTTAAATGGTTTTCAATAGTAAAATCATTGCAGCCAAAGATAAAAAAAAACCACATATAATAATAGCAAGGAAATGCATTTTTGGAGCAACAGTGAGCTACCAGTAAACACTTCATACAGTGATCTTCAAGGCACAAAGCAAAAAAACTGGGTATGGGTTTTTTTGCAGGTTGACAAATCAGGGAAGGTGAAATTTTTTTGAATATAAAATAAATACATTTTAAAAAGACGCATACAAAAGTCAGTAAGTCAGTCAAATAGCAAGGCTTTCACAGAATGCCACACTGACAGAACATTTGTGAATCCATTTCAGTCATGAAATCATGTTCACAGCTCGAATGACACGATCACTGAGGCAAGGGAACTATCACTTCAACATAATTAATGGGGAAGAAGCCAGACTCTCCATTTAACATCCCCTCATACCAATTCTCATCAATCTGATTGGTCAAAGTTATGATGTCCCCTTCCTTAAATCCAAGCTCGCCTTCATTTTCTGGCTCAAAGTCATAGAGAGCTTGGCAGCAAGGCTGATCCATGTGCACTGAAGAACCTGCCCCAGTGACAGAAAAAACAACCACATTAATTGAGCTTCATAGCATCCCAGCAGCCACTAAGCACAAAACAAGGGGTCACAAATGTAGCCCTGCTGTCATGTCAACAGCAACAGCTTTTCCACTGCTTTTGTTCATTAACATCTGGTGCTTCTACATATAAAATACAAGATTAGCGATAATAAGTTTAACACATAATTGTTCCTTAAGTTCAGATGCTACTCCTCTTTCATTCCTAGTTGCCTTCCCTCTCAAAAGGATGTTTATCTCCAACTGAGGGTTTGAGTAATCAGTTGTCAAACCCCATGTGCTCTCTGTGGAGCAGCTGCCAGAGGAATCGGAAGGGCAGGAGTTGAGGAAGCAGAAAAGTCAACAGGGGAAACAACAAGGAATCCTTTAAACAAATGGCACTGCAGCACACTGGTCCTGTGGGAACTACCAGGGGCAGGGGCTTCTGGTCTGTCCTACAAACACAGCCCTGCAGCCTGAGGCAGAGCCCTGGATTTTCACACCACACGTGCTGTGGCAGGAGTGAGGTTCCACCCTCACCTGAGCAGTGACAGTTCTGGGTTACTGCTCCCTGAGCTCGTGTGCTCCACTCCTTTATTTGATACATCCTCCAACTGAACTAAGGCAAAGGCTGTGGTAGGAACAAAGGCACCTCACCTGTCAAATTACTTTAGGGATGAAAACAGTTTTCTGATACAGTATCTGGCTGTTCTCATGATTTGCAATGTTTATCCTACAAAGATCTTAATTTCAACTCACCCTTAAACATTAAAAAAAAAAGTTAACTTTGTTAACTTGTTAACGCAGTAAATACCTTTTAAAAAAGATATTCTTATAGAGGAGTATTAATTAGCTTGGATTGGTGGTAGTACCAATATATATGTAACATTTGTATTTATGAATAATTAGAACACATTTTATTACAATAATTATGTTAAAATTGTAAAGCTCAACTCTGTGGTCAAGGTCTAGTCCATGGTTCAACTGTAGTTCAGCCATAACAGATTTTTTAACAACATATGTCATGTATCCAAGTAAAAGTTGGGTAATTTGAAATACATTTATAAATTAAGAATAGGAGAAAAGACTTAATGCTGCTGCCTTATAAAGAGGAGTACCACACCTTATAGCATGACACTAGAACACTAGTACTTATATTTAAATTATTTGTGTTGTCTTATTGGGAACATTGCAGCAATACTCAAATATTCCAGTCCTTGAGTCTCCCAGCTATCCTTTTTTACTGGGTAAACCTGCATGCAACTGGTAATGCAATACAGATATAACAGCTAAAATGGCAAAAACGCATTTTAAGCTGTTAATCATGGTAACACATAGGAAACTATCAAAGAGTAACTGCTTGGAGATTTTCTAGATAAAGGAATTAGGAGAAGTCTCTAAAGGAAACCAGCTAAGAACCAGTGGTGATCACCCAGAGAAAACAGACAGGTGAAAGCATCTTTTTAATTGACAATAATACAATTGGGAGCAACATCTGGTGTTAAAACTGGAAAGTAGGAATTGCTTTTCTCTTTTGTGGGTATATTTTACAGAAGAGAGCTTTTATTTATGACAATGGAAGAGAAGTGCCAACAGAGACCAAGCAAACCTTCCCAGAGCAGCACTCTCACAATGCCAGGCCCATCCTCTGGAAGGTGCAGGGTAGTGACAAAGTCCTACAAGAATCAGCTGCATTAGAGCTACTCTAATACACTGGTACAGGTGAAAGCTTGGTGTCATATATTTGCTGAAGGACTCCATGCAGAAAAAGAGACGATGAGCCAGCTGCCCAGCAAAAATGGACTGACTGTGTTTAAAAAGAGCAGAGTTATTTTCAGCTTTGCCAAGGCAGACGTGGTACCAGCTCCCCGGAGCTGTCAGCAGCAGAAGGCGCCGAGCGCGGTAATTGACAGAGCTGCTCGCCTGCACCAGCTGCTCCGATGGGGCTGATTTGTTACTGCAGGCCAGTTAATTTCTGACAGTGAGCTACCTGATCAGAGATGGATCACATTTGGTTCATTTTAAGCTCCAAAGAACTGCAAAGAAACGTCTGGCAGCCTGGAAAGGTTTTTACATAATGGCCACAGCCAGCACAACCAGTTTCACTCCAGGCTGTAGGATCAGTCAAAGTCTTCATTAGAGTCAGGCAGCTGCTGCTACTGTGTAATCCAGTGAGACAAAGCTTCCCTGACAAAGGTAAGGGGGCAGCACTGCCTGACACTCTGCAACACACACTGCTTAACATCACAGAACTGCTGGCACCACTCCAGCCTTTTGCTGTCTACTTGCACAAATGTTGCAGAGGTTTTAGCTAAAGAAATTGCATTCTTCTATTTCTGCCAACAGGGTTTATGTTAATTTGCGACTCCATATGCACCTCCTTTATTTCTCTAGTTTAAGTCCCTGTCACAGTCAAAAAAGAACTGTCATTAATTTCCAGACCACTCAGATCTGGACAGCACAAAATCAGGGTAAACAAGAAGCTGTCTGTGATTCCTGGAGTGTTACAGGATGAAACCAAAATGCCATTCAATGATGGTTTGGGGTTTTTGTTTGTTTTCCCAAAGGGTGGGTGTTACTGCCTGTACCTGCATCTACTCTGCCTTTTATATCATGCTGTATACATCAGGTAGCAAGCCTGTACTTTAATAATCATAAACTGGAAGCTTGCTAAGATAATTAATCCCAGTCTCCCTCATAGCTGAAGTGAGTAAACACTTAGATGCTTATGCTAAATTCCAGCATGTGGCAACCAGATCCATATATTTCATATCATAGTCAAAGCTGACAAACAAACTGAGTGAAAGGCATGATGTAATACAGCAATTAAAGAGTTCTAAAACAAGCCAGATGATGATCACAGCTGCAGCTCATTAATGAGGATAACAATGAATTAGAAATAGAGAATTTTTTATCTGCATTTACTCAAAGCAGCCAAATAACTCGCAACAACATAAAAATTAAGTTTATGTGAATCTAGCCCTGCAAAAGTGTGCGAATCCTAAGTAGTAAATAATCCTCACGTTATAGACTATACAAAGGAAAATAGTATTTCTGCTCCAAGAAGCTGATAGTTGAAAAAATATTGTGGAACATGGGAAAAGTCATTTCCAGCTCAGAATTGTACCATGGTAGTTGTGCTGAATGTGTCACATCTGGCTTTGAACTGTCCTGCAGATCTCCACAGATTTGCTGAGTACCAAGACACTACTTACCCTGAGGGACAGTACCAGAGAAATTAAAGACCTGCATTTTGATAGGGTCAATATGGAAGTGGGGAAAATGAATCATGGAAGTACTTGTTTGAGTAGGATGGGGAGGTCAGCTTCCTAAACAAAAAGAAGGTGATTACAATGCTATCTCCCCATCTCATGGAGACTTATTTAAGACATTTAGCAGTTTTGCTTAGAACTGGCTGGTTCCCATTTCTAAATCACAGATCATAAAAAAAATCTTATCTGTTTCATGATTCTGATTTTAAAAAGGGACAGAAAGGTTTTCCCATTCAAAAGCAGGGCATATTAAGCCCACTGTAGTTCACAGAAATCCATATGGACAATGTTTGAGTAGGAATAGGAAAACAAAAGAGAATGAACAGAGATTTCAGTAATCATTTTTACCTGCTGGGGAGGCAAGCACAGCATCCACAGCCACTTCAGGAGGAAAAAACCAGCATATATGGTCTTTCTAATGTTATTAGCACGTAAGTATGGCAACAATTATCTCATATATCCTATTTCTCCTTTTCATCTCTTTTATGGTGGATTTATTCTGTTTCCATTCTGACAGCACTATGCAAGTGATGCAGTGACAACCCCTCATTCAGTGATATGCAAACAGTTGGTGCAACAGTCCATGGATGGAGTCAGTGAATGGAAATGCCTCGCTCCTCCCTATCTGAGTGATCAGTGGGCATTTATTTTCCAGTTTTCACTGAATCTCAGCTCATTAAAACTGAGATTTTTCTTTAACTAAGTGGGCTGGAAGCAACCTGGAGAAGTCATCATCTGACTTTCTCCAAAGGCAGGATTGATTATCCTTAAAGGACATCTTGGAACAACTGCTGGATGGCAACAATAAACCACTCTAATGCAGTCTGACACACTAGCTTATATACAAATGCTGAATCTGAATCTCCTTTCTCCCCTGCACATGCAAAACAGGCAAAAAAAATCCTATATAACTTGGTAAGAAGTTGACAGGGCCAACAAATTTTACGGTGATTTTTAATAAAGTTGCTATGTTTTTGCTACTTTCATCCAGATGTGCTGTGAAAATACCAAGGAAGTTACTGATCCCTGCAAACACCTCCGGTGCTTTGGGTGAAATCCGTCCTTGTGTCACAGCTCTTAGGAAGCTGAGATAATGCACAGAGGGAGTTGTCTCCCTCCATCCCACAATTTACAGCAACACAAAAACTCAGCATTCAGGCAGCACAAGGAGCTTCAAACAAATTGAGGAATCAGATATCGCTGGGTGGATTTATGCTGCCAAACTGCTGCAAATCCCCTTCAATATGCATTGCATAATGGTTTCCTCTTGTAGCACAGTGCAAGAAAATTCAAGAGACATTGGAAGGAGCACGAAGTTACAGCTCCAAGCTTTATTCTTTCACTTTTAGTTCTCTCATTTCTCGCCCAACAACCTTTAAAAAAGAACAAGACTGGAGAGAAGAAGAAATCAGAGAGAGAAAAAACCAAACCAAGAAACCTTCAGGAAAAGATCCTAGATGCCATGCCAAGTACAGAAGGGCACCTTTGGCTTACTACTTCTCCTTTATTTTCCTTCCAAATAATGTTTACAGAAAAATCTCTGGCTTTTTCATTCTCTTTTCTTTGCATATTGTCATTTGGGTTTTGTTTGGGTTTTTTTGTTTGTTTGGGGGTTTTATTTGGTTGGTTTTTTAACTGGGCTCGTCTCATCATACAATGTAGTTATTAAGGAGACAGGGCAAAATAATTTTATTCATGAGGTGAGGAAAACCTGTTTTGATGTATAACATCACTGATTGCTACTAACACAACTTTCAAAAGTTGCCTTTTTTTTATAAAATCAGGGCCTCATCAAAGGAAAGGGTCCTAAGCCTCCACCAACAGGTACCTAAAGTACTTCAGTTCATACTTTGGCGCATAATTTAGGGGACAGTAAAGTTATAAGATATTAAAAACAGTAAGGGTGCGAGTCATCTCTGAATTTTACATAGCTAATATTTGAGATCCTGTACAGATCACTTATGCTCTGAGACTGGAGAAAAATTAGCACCTGGAGATACTTCAGACTGTGATCAAACACACCCACTGCAGGCATCTGTCTTTGCAAGAAATTAACTGCTTTCTGCAAGTGCCTCTCCCTCTCTCTCCTCCCACCCTCAGTAGCAATTCAGAGACCTTAAAATACCAAGGAGAATGCCACACCTAAATTTCAGATGGTGAGAGTCTGTTGAGAGGAACCCTGATTCACAGCTCTGTTTTGAAATCTGGGAAGCAATCTGGAGTCAGATGCACTGATACTGATGCCTGATGGACCCATTGTTCTCATGGTGCAAGAAATACCTCAAGCAACAATTTGGCAAAACATCTAGAAACACATTAATTCTGTGGTGACAGACTCACCTGATGATTTTATGGAAGAACTATAGGCAATCCCATTGTGCTGCTGATTATCACCAATTTCCAGAGTTGTAGTTATTACAGGCTTTGGCTTAAATTCACGCTTAGGCCGACTAGATGCTACATTTATCCTGTAACACACAGAAGAGCAGCAAGAGATTTACTCAGGAAGAAAGAAGGAAGAAATACTTACAGAACTTAAGCTCAGGTTAAGTGCTTTGCTGTTTGAAAGGTGAAGTAAGAAAATCTCCTGGTGGTTCTGGTTTTAGGGTTCTTTTGGTTGGCTTGTGTTTTCATTTTATGGTGTTGGGTTTGGTTTTTTGGTTGGTTGCTTTGTTTTGGGGGGAAGTGTGAGTTTTTACTAAAAGCTGCTCAATTCTCATGCAATACTTGAATTTCAACAAGCCCCTAATTTATTTAATGCTTTGGTCCTGCTGACAAAGGCATAAAGCTTAACAGCCTGAGTTTGAGAAGTGATGAGCACCCACAGCTGCCACTGAGTTCAGCACAAGTTGCAGGAATGAGCTCCCTGGAAAGCTCAACTGTAGATGACATATGGAGAAACACATCCAGGACACAGGCCCTGGGACTGCATCTCACACATGGCCTTTTTATTAGGGAATACAGGAAAAAAACATCTAGCCAGCAAAACTGTCTAGTACCTCTTGCTGTGTGTGCTGCAGCTGAGAGCTCCTTGTCCCCCTGGCCCCCCCAGCTGGGATGGCACAGGGTGTCTGCAGACACAGCTGCCCTCATG
This sequence comes from Hypocryptadius cinnamomeus, assembly GCA_013400635.1. NCBI lineage: Eukaryota > Metazoa > Chordata > Aves > Passeriformes > Zosteropidae > Hypocryptadius > Hypocryptadius cinnamomeus. The sequence continues at coordinate 45,571 of VYZP01064809.1, read as the reverse complement.
CCAATGCTCAGAGCCCTCACAGCCACCCTGAGCTGAAAGCCCCAAGCAGTTCTCCTGACCCTGCCTACACCACTGCAACACTCAGGTCTCTGGTGACCTGAGTGACACACCAGTGACAGCAGCATTTCTCCCTTCCTTTAGGCTGACACAAAGTACCTGGACCTTTCATACATGTGTTAAGCACAGCTCTGTTCCTGGCCAGCTGGCTGGTTCCTTACTGTGCTGTAGAATTTTGTTATACCCCTTAATCTCAATAAAAACAGGCCAACTTTCAAGCAAACCCTCCAAAACACAACTCAAAGTATGCAAGTTGAAATAAACCTCTAAACAAAGGAAGGCTGTCCCCATTAACCACCACAGATGGGAGAGACTCTGCACACACTCAGAGCTCCCTGGGCAGATCCTGTGTTACATTAAAGTCTCTCAGCACAGCAAGGAGCTGCCAGGTGGCAGGGTTTTAAAGCCATAGAGCTCAGTCTGGCACAAAGCACAGCAAATGTGCATCTGGGAGGTGGTGCTACAAGATTTGTTGCTTCAGTGACTTTCCAACGTTGTGAACCTCAGCTGCAGAAGAGGTTCAGCATTTTCTGAGGGGTTCTGTCTTACCGGTTTTGCAGCTTGCTCTGCAGGTCCTCCAGAATTTCTGTGGATTGTTTATGGTAATCTAGTGCTGCTTCTACAAACACAGCCAACTGGCTGACTTGTTCTACCTGAAAGACAGAGGAAAGTAGTTGTAAGGGCTCTGCAGTACATTCAGCAGAAGGAAAAACAAACAGATCATTTAAAACAGACCTGGTATCTCAAAAGACCACAGTACCTTGTAGAGGTTATTGGAAAAGAGCACATGTGATTCTATCAAAGAAACTGCCAGTTGGAAACTGAACAAAACTGAGGTGTAACTTCTAGTTCACTAACTCAGGGCTGGGTCCTTGAGTCATTTCCTTTCACAATGTGCAAATCCCTTCTGCTTTCAACTTCCAAGCCAGCTGTCTGTCAACACCCAAGCCCAAAACATTAAAGAGGACATGACCCCTCAGCAGGTGAAAGTGGAGCTTTTCTGATCAATGCTGGAAGAAATTACACTGTGACAGCTCTTATGACTCAGACCCATTAGTGTTTATTATCAATGTTTACAAAGTGCAGTTCTGAAATGATCTGGACTTACCTCACTAGATGGCAGCATTTATAAACTGATAAATGAAACATGATTTATCTACTTGGATTTAGGACATATTAGCCAATCATTCAAAAATATGAATGATGAGGAAAGAGAGAATGTGAAGGACAAAGAAAAAACAAAATATTTTTATTCATGAAGTAACAAATAATCTCATTCCCCTAAAACAAGCTGAAAAGTTCAAGCTGTATGGGGTATGGAGCAGTAACAGACATTTGTCTTCTTCAAGACAACATTAAGAAGACAGACCCCAAGAAGTCTGACATCTTTCCATTCCATCATGATGTCTTCAGACATTGGATCATAAGAAAATATCTGAGTAAACTTTCTACAAATGTTTTATGGACCCATGGCAGTTTTGTGTTACACTTTGTCTGCTTTTACTCAGTTAAAAAGATCATTAAAAATTCTGCCAGGACTACAAGAGAGCCAAACACTGTCACACAGCACAAAGAAATGAAATGCACAGAATCAAACCAACAGCTGAGACAATCCCTTCACAGTCAGAGAGTAATATAAACAGCTGAGGACAACACACAAAGTGCCTGGGGTTTGGATGTGTAGTCAGAGAAAATGGATAAAGGACTGTCCAAACAAGAGAACTAAGAGCTAGGAGAAATATGGAGCTGTGGATTAGGAGAAGAGAGAGAGAAAGAGAGACTGGGAAAGAGCCAGAGAAACTTGAAGGACTAAAAGCTACTTAGGAAGATGAACCTGGGACTGGCTGTGTGGGAATGGCAGAAAGATGGATCTGATAAGAAGTGAATGCAACAGTGTCAATGTGGGAGGTCTGGAGCTGGCTGTGCAAAAACCTGAGAAAGGTGGGGATCAGGATTGAGCCTGGGAAAGGCACCTGGCAAGATGGCTGGGAACCAGAGCTTAGAGAACGACTTCAGGGCAAGAAGACCAGAGAGGGAAACACTTGGAGAACTGGAAAGGATCAGAAGGAAGTGATTGCAGTTAAGATCTCCACAAACACAGTGAGACCATTTGAGGTTAGACAACAAGGCTATAATGAGAAGTTTTGGGAGGACAGACAGACAGACTGGGTCTGGAAGGGGAAAGCACAGAATTTTCCTTAAACAGAAACAATAGGAAATGGGTACAGAAAAAACTTCAGAGGGATATCCAGTTCACCCTCTCCCAAAGGCAGAGTTACTCACACTAGAATGCATAACTCATCTGTTTTCTAGTGGCTGAGCTAAACCAGTTGAATTGATGCACTCTTTTATCCTTAGTTTGGTGCTATGACTAATGATAAACAGTACCTGAAACATTTCTCAGCTGCCCATGCAAGACAGAATTGCTAAACACACATCCACTGCAACCAGGCAACTGGTAGAGCCTACAGTGGAACAGTGCTGAAATTGTTGATAAGAGCATGTTCCAGCTTTTGCTGCCCTCATTAACTTACACTGGTAAAACAGCAAGAGGCTTAACTGCCTTTCACTAAACACTGCTGTAACAAATGTGTCCCACTTACAAACAGTTCAGGAGCTACAGGATGGTTTATTACTGGGTGTGCATAGAGAGAGAAGTTGCTTGCAGTTAAATCTTCCCACTTCCCAGTTTCTCACTGTTGCAGTTTGCTCACAGAAGACAGCAAACTTTCTACTTTGTGTGTTTTCTGTGATGCTGCATCTACAGGAGAAGACAAAACTGTGGAATAGGCCCAAATAGGTCCAGCTCTCTTTTCCTACAATTCCAAGATTACACAGGAGAAAGCACATCCCGCTATTCCTCTGTGTGTGGACAGAAGAGAGGATTATCCTGAATGCCACAGCTGCTCCTTATTTAGACATAATTTCATGATGGACTTGGACTCTGAGCCAAAGTCCACATATCTGAGCCCAAGCCACAAACTCACTCTATGGACTTTGCAGAGCCAAAGAGTAATAGTAATGATTTTCCGAGGTAAAATCATTCAGAGACTCCACATCAGCAGGGAAGTTTTGACTGTAAGTGAGCTAAAATTCAGAAACCTCAGAGGGTACATGCCCTTGCCTATATTTTCAGCAGCAGGTCTTGACTACACCAATTTCCCAACCTTCACCCTCTCACTGACCAAACTGCATTTTACCCTCAGCTAGTCCTACTTGGCTACTCTGTGGCCATCTTGTCTGAGTCACTGTATCTCCAGAAGAAATTCTTGAGTTCTCCCACTCCCTGGTGTGCATTATGTTCTTCTCTGACAGGGGATTTAAAATTGGGAAGAGGCAGAGTTTCTGCTTTCAGACCTTACCTCCTGTGAAGGATGGGACTGGCTTTAACCAATCCCACACATTTGCCCCTCCAGGATGTACTGCAGCAAACAAAGATGCAGCACAGACTTACATCATTTTCTAAGAAATTGAACATGCTTCTTTCAGCCAGTTCCTTTGACTCTTCAAATTTTTCTACTGCTTGTTTAACTTCTTCATCCGGTATCTTTCCAAAACGCTTCTTTTTATAATCATAATCCAAGCGGCGCCCTTCCAGTTTCTTCAAGTGATGCTAAGAGAGACAGAACATTTATGAGAAGGACCAAATGGGACATACCCAAACAAACACATTGTGGTCTCAGGAAATACCAGTGATGGATACAAATATATGCAGACTTAAAGAAATACAAGGCTCAGAGACTTGTACAGTCCATCCCTATGACCTAAGGCAGTACCAGGTAAGTGCAGGGTCACATACATGAATGAAATTTTGGATAAAGAGCCACTTGGGGTACTGGCAGCCTTGATTTGCCTATTCTAGGCATCCACCTCATGGACTTTACTAAATGCGCAACAGTACAGATTCTCTGAGCTGTGGAGAGAAGCAGGATCCAACTTAAATATTTGTGTGTCACCATATTCTACATGTAATTCAATTTTACATCTTGAATTATCTGCAATATGACAACTAAAAGTTAAAGAGTTCTCTTCCCTTAGTAAAGCAGTTCTCCAAAAAATCTTGTATTCTTCCTGTCCTTGTTATGTATCAACTTGACACTTCTATCTGATAAAACTACACAAGCTTTTCTGTTGCCAAAAATCCTGCGACTGACAGACTCAGAGAATGGACTCAAAGTGACAGTACAAAATGCTCATGAAAGCTAACATCAAACAATTTCTTTTCATCAGCTCAGAACAACACAACTGAAAACAGCTATGCTTCAAAGGAGACAGCTACAGACATTACTGCTATCTTTTTGCTATGTTTTCCACATCTATTTATGTGTAAACAAATAAAATAACTTCCATTTCTGCATTTCATCAGGGTTTTAACTTGCTTATTACCCAAATCCATTGGAATCAACAGACTCAGACAAAGACTGCCTGGATTTCTTTGAATTGTCACATTGCAAATAGAAACACTGAAAAACTTAACTAAAGGTTAAGAATGTGTTCCTTAGTATCCTGTATTTTTTCCTATAGTGGCATATGGCACTTCAACATTTTATGACACTATTCAGATCATTCTGTGTTTGGCCTGAAAAGCCTTTTTTAACAGTTATATTCATTCTCCATTATAAACAGCTTTAGGCTGACAGAGATGGCAAGACAGGATAATCACTAGCAGTAAATCACAGCCCACTTACATGTTCATAAGCATTAATAAAAAGGTTCATTAAAATAAAACAGAAGGAAAATAAAGAATTTAATCCTCTTCACTATGCTTGTGCTGACTGTACAAGCAATATGGCAAATTGAGTAAGTTAGACAAAGGAGAAATAGTCTGGCATTCATCCTAAGCAGATTTTGTCACTATTTTGCTAGACAGAAAATCTATTACAACAAAATTTATTTACCTTATTGCTTTCAAGAAAAATATCTCAGAGAAGTAGGGTTGATTTGACTCTGATTATTGCTAAGTGAAGCCCTACCTTGGAAAACTTACCCCAATCTCTTTTAAATCTTTGTCCTGCAATAACTGTAGAGGATCAATAAAATTTTGTTTGACATTAATATCAAGAGAGTCCTTCACTTCTGCCATTTGCTTCATGCTCTCACCAGCATCCAGTAGTGCAAGGCCTGTGGTAAAGAATAGGCTCTTATGTCTCAAGATATGTAAAAGCAGAAAATTTGTCTTTTAAAACAGCCATTTCAAATAGGTATCTTTGTATCTGCTGCAGTCCCTTGAAGAGTAAAAAAGAAAATAATGCAAGTTATGCTTGTTCTCTATACAAAACTGGAACTAGAAAATTTTTGTTCTGAATTACATTTTGGGGTTTTTTTTTCCCCAACAGATAGCAAAGGAAAAAAAAAATTCTCCCTACTGTGCACAGGTAATTACTAGAAAAAAAAATCATCCAGTGTTACTGTTTATTTCTTTCTACAAGAATTTTTCCCTTAGTTTACTTCTCAAATTGAGTACAGCCATTTTTATATAAAGTTAAAAGAAATAAACTGCATTTAAGAATCGCCCTAAATTATTTAGGTTTGGTGACTTAGAAACTAAAATGCTTAATAATAGGGATGGTCAGCCAGAATCAGTAACAGTATTATCAAATCCACCTGCAACAGAGGCAGACCAATGTGCAGGAGCATTCTGCTTCTGAGCTGTATCAACCATCCCCTGATCCCTGCACTTAACTTTCCCTCTTACCTGCAGTGGCCAGCTACACAGGCAATGTCAGTGAGTAACACTTTGCAAAGGACTTTATGCTGAAATATTGGCAGAGGAGATGCACCAACTCACCAAACACAGAATCATCGCCCAGCTCTCTGCCATACCGTATCATGCAGTCTCCCAGGAGTCCCTCTGTCTGGGGGTAGCCTGTGGTTTTAACTTGTCCTCTGATCTTTGACATAGTGTTCAGCATTCCCAGCTTGGCCCTGTATGCTAACAGGGACATAGAAAAAGAAAAAAAAATTAAAAAGTGATAAAACCAATTTTAAAATGAATCTATTTAAAGCAATAAATTATTTCTCAAGCAAAGCCATGAAGCTTATCTCAGACTGGTGATTTTTTTTGTTGTCAGTACCTCCTAGTCCAGAGTTGAAAAAAGATTCCATTCAACAATATGGGTCATATGAAACTAGTTTTTTTTCCCAACTAAAAAAGCATAATTTCTTCAGGCAAATATTCACTCACATTCCTTTGAATAGTCCTTGTTGTGAGCTCCTTGATTAGAAATACTGCAGAAAGCAAATGCAGGATACAAGCACAGCCAAAGACAGCTTTCTCTCCCTCTTGCTTAGAAGAACATTGCAGAACTCCACACAGAAACCTCACAATGATGACCTAATTAGCTTTTATTTACCTAAAATTAATTTCCAAGTAATAAAACAATGTTCATCAAAATCCAACACCTATTGTCCTACCCTACCTGGATTTGGCTGAAGGTACTCCGTGGATTTGGACAGAAGCTCTGTTACAGCTTTATTAGTAACATCAATTTTCTGAAAAAGAAAAGTAAGTCTACTATGAACATTAAAAAATAACCACATAACAATTGTAAAAGCAGAAACTGGCACTAACACTGTTTAATTTGCAACACAACTCATCCGTGGATAGCAAACACGTCAATTTCCTGTAAACTTCTGAACATGGATTTAAACTAAAATATATGATCTGTTACCAGGAGAAAATCTAGCCCAAGTAGTCAGATTTTTATCATTAATTTTATCAGATGCAAAGGCTTTGTGATATCTACAAAGCCTCACTAACACCACAGACTCCTCTAAACTCCCACACAGCCAGGGGAAGGCTCCTCCTGATGCTGTGCCCCCTTCTTGGAGGAATTTCTCTTCACTGTCAGAGGTGTCAGTGGAACCTGATCCTCTGCTCAAACAGCCTTTGTGGGTGTCTCT
>VYZP01064809.1:19381-38571 GCA_013400635.1 Hypocryptadius cinnamomeus | reverse complement strand
CTGACAAGGCTCAAGGACAAATCTGCATTTATCCTTTTATCTTTCTGTTTGGAAGCACATTATAGGGTTTCCTTCACCAGGTAAATCTACAATACCATTCAATCACTTGAAACACGAAATATTCTTGATTCTGCAATAGCTTAATATTGAAAAACAATGTGACTTTTCTTACCCTTTCCATCTCTTGAAATTCCTCATCTAACTTTGTTCCTTCTGCTCCACTTATTTTCTCACTGAATAGCTGTAAAAAGATAAATTTAACACACAAAAAAAGGTATTGCTATTTAATTACAGAATAAACATCTCTGAGAGTTACAGGATTAGATTAGATTTCCAGATTAGAAAATAGCCAGCATCCATTTCAGGTAACTGTGCAGGACAAAAGTAAACAGTCTAGGAAATGAAGCCCTCCATTCAAGAGAGACAAGGCTACCTGATACCAATTTAGAACAAGCAAACAATAAAAAAAAGGTTTCTCATGCTTGAAGAGTTTTTACTCTACAGGCATGGCCTGTACTGCAGATTTCAGCACAGGGACCAGACTCTGACTGCAGGTAAATCCACAGTAACCTTTCCAAGTGTGTCTCTGCAGTTTTGTACTTCTGAGTGCCTTCTGTGTGCCAGCAGGTTCAGGGATGTAAGTCCCATTCCTGCTGCTGGAGTTGTGTGCAATTCTGTGGAAGGAACAGACTCGTGAAAATGCTTCACTGTGAGACTGAGCACATTTATGACCAAAATAAAAATGCCAGGTGTTCTCCAAAAACTCGAAGCACCAGTTTCAGATCGATTTCAGTAAATCTTTTGAAAAGGCTAAAAGTTAACCAACTTTGGTGTGAAAACTCCAGGCTGTCAGACCTGACTGTGGTCCTCACTGAGTAACTCATGGCCAGGAATAAGCCATGATTGTGTGAAAACTCCAGGCTGTCAGACCTGACTGTGGTCCTCACTGAGTAACTCATGGCCAGGAATAAGCCACCGAGCAGAACTCAGCTGCTTCTTGCAGTGCATGGTACCTGCACTGTGACAACATGAAAAGAAAGCCAGAGCCTTACCCAGTGTGAAACAGCCTTTGAAAGCATCCCTCCACTAAAACAGTGATTTAACATATACTCAACATTAAATTCCTTCAAAAATACCTAACAGTTCTCTGTTTTAATTGGCTTTTATCACTGAAACTATAACAGCGTAATGTGAAATCCAGGCCTAGCTCACTGACTGCCGCTGGTCCCTAAACCTGTCCCAAATAAAGTGTTTTGTCTGTCCTCAGCACCTTCCAAAAGGGAATTAATCTCACTGAATTAGAAGGGCCTTGGGGACTTGCATAACCTGAAAATGGGTCAGGGCTCTCAGCAGTGCAATGGTTCCCTGTTCTCAGCCACTGCCTGCACGGCACAGGTGTGGGGGGAGGACACTGCCCTGCCAAAAACCAGCAAGGAGCTGATGAAGCAGAGCTGGGAGCTCAGCAGTGGCTGACCTTGTATCAATATCACTGCTACCACACAGAGAACAGTCCTGCTTAAGGGAAAATGTGAGTTCAAAGAGAGACATACAGCTAATTATTTCTATTGGCTTTACAGCAGCACTCACAATCTTCATGCTTAATATGCCAAGCAGCACACACACTTGTCAGGATCATTTCTCTTCCAGAGCACTGACAGAACAAGCACAAAAGCAGATAAAACAGATGGAAAAGCCCAAGCACCAGTGAGCTCCTGTGGGTGATGATCTTGCTGCTGTAAGACACGACAGCAGAGAAGTGACCTGAGGTTACACGTGGAGCAGGACACTGCCCTGGTCTCTGCAGGAACGTCTGAGGAGTCCTTGAGCAGATGGAGAAAGGTACATGACAAGGCTGCATGAAAAGCAGGAATTCCTGTCAGGAATTCTGCAGCTCCTCCACAGTAACAGTTTCTGTCTCCTTTCTGTGCACTGTTAATTCCAAAAATAATCAATGCCATTTTCTACAGCCTCACACGTGTCTTCTTTCTCCAGCAGGCAAGGAAGAGATCTGTGGTTTCCCAAAACCCTTTTCAAAGGCTGAGCACAGTGAGGGAATTACCCTTCTCAGGTTTAAGTTGCAAAACCCACATTCAGTAGCAGCCCATAGCTGTCCCATTACAGATAATCCATTTATATGATGGTGAAAAATAAACCTAATGAAGTAATGCCATTGTTTGACTGTGGAAGTGTAATCAATAACAAAATTCTAAACCTATTTTACAGTGACTTGTGGATGCAACTCCTCAGAGCCAGCCAGGGGATCTGCAGACACTGTTTCATACAGACTCTGAAGACAACCTAACATACACCCACACCTGGGGAAAAAAGTACTGATCATAAGAAAAAAATTTTGTTAAAAAGCTCTCCCAGTTCTATGCAAACATTAACAATACTGCAATTTGTAGCCCAAGGACACATTTCTTCAATGGTATTTACCCTGAGCCCTAATGGCCTTTGAAAAACGACACTCCATAAAAAATGATTCCTTAAAGTCTGTAAGCCATCTGAGCTACCAACAGTAAAATCTGGTATAAAGTTCTAATGGCTATAATTAAATTTTACATCTCTACAGTTTATTTCATATTGGTATAATTAGGAATAGCTGTACTAGTCTCGTATTTAGGAACAAAAAAGCTTTTGTTCTGATCATACTGAATTTAGGAGTTGTAAAACTAGCATCACCCTTCTCACAATTAAAAGTCACAGGATATCCAATTAATTATTGAAAATGGATGCACAAAGGAGACAGCTGTTGAGTTTTAGTTCCCTGACTATTTGCTGAGCATCATTTACATGCTTTCTATCAAGCTGCAAAATGCTTTGAACATAAGCAGAGGATGCCCAGCTGAGGGGCTGTGTAGTTACATGGCAATACCCATCAAGCTGTATGAGCCACCCCACCAAAGACACAACTGCTGCCATCACACAAGGCATGCACTCTGAGGGAGCCTGGAATTTCTTCTACAGGAAGAAGCCTTCACCTCCAAATTCAGAACCTGGGCAACATGGATTCAGCACCATTTGACTAGACAGGGCCACAGTTCCTGTCTGTGAAAAAAAGCAGTTCCCACCAGGGGGGCCAGCAGCCCTTTACTGCTCCACTGCAGGTCAGAAGCCAAAGCCTTTCATTAGTCCTGCTTCTGGTGAAAAGCTCTGCAATAGGAAAGAATTCTTCCTCTCAGGTTCAACTCCCTCCATCACACTTGTCTTAGAGTTAGTGAGAGAAAGAAGAAAGCAACAAAGCTTGATTATGAATATGAAAATACTTTCAAATCAGCCATTTGTATTATCACCTCTCATTTGAAGTCACACATGATAGCAAAGTACTTTCAATGGAAAAACCTGCATGCTCTATATAAGACCTTTTCGCCTGAAGAAACGTTGCAGTTTGTACACAAATGCTCCTTGCTTGTTACTTCTTGCTAGATCCTACTGTTCTTTTTAAAATTGAAAAATTAAATATGATGTTGTATTATAAACAATCTGAAAGTCTCTGGTGGGCTTATGTAGGATTTTACATGAAAAAAAAATTGCAATAAAACAAACAGGCTTTGAAAGAAACCCCTCCAGATATTATGATTTCTATTTTAGTTCTGTATATCCAGCTACAATTCAAACTGCAATCTGCAATCTTGTTACAGTCTTAAAAGACTAAATATTTATCTGCTAAGGCATTTATATTCCAAGAAATTATCTGAGAAAAAGATTTTTCTATAAATCTAATATTCAGAATTTTTTTTTCTCATGGTACTTCTTTGTCATTCTATTTTTTTTTTTTTTCAGATAATACAATTTTCCTTTGATGTGTTTTGCTAATGATGAAGCATTGCCTCAACCCTGGTGGTGTTCAAAACCTAGAGAAGGCCTTGAGTAATCTGGTCTAAGAGGAGGCATCCCTGTCCATAGCAGGGGGTTTTGGGACTGGATGATCTTTAAGGTCCATTCCAGCCCCTTACCACTCTGTGATTTCATGAACATAGCACATGAGCTGTCCATCCTTTAAAGTAGAATCTACAGCTCACCAAAACTCTAAACTAAAAACATCTCAAGATTTAAAATAAAAATACTGAAAAATTATGTTAAAAATATTAAGATTTACCCCTATTGCACAGGAATAGTACATTTCCCCATTGTTATACAGATTATAACAAACAAGCTTCAGAAAAATACCATATTTTACTGATGTTTTGTACATCATATCCACTGAATTACACTAGTTTTTCATATTTCACTATAAAAGGTTACTGAATATAAGAAGCTGCCAAAAATATCTCAGATCAACAGAGAGCTGATAAAACTCTCAAAACAATTACCCTATTTTTTTTAATATATCCACTGGGTATTTTATAATACAAGTCAATGGGATTCTTGCCAGCCAATACTTGCACACATGCTCTGACCTTCTGTTTCACTTGTTTTGCCCTTCTTTTGCAACAATCTAACTAGGACTGAACCATCACAGTTCTTTTGTTGTTATTCAGCTACTGTTGAAAGAAGTGGCTTGCCAGCAAAACTCTCCTGTACATACCTGGCCAGGAAATCAGCCCGTGCTATTTAAAGGCTGAATGAAAGGTATCATATTCTATTAAAGGCTTAAGAGCTTTTAATGACTCTTTACAAAGTTACAGCATTTATTTTGTTCTGAAGGGACTAGCTGCTGAAATTATCTGTTGAAACTTTAATGGGATAGAAAATTCCTACATTTGTCATAAATATGCACACTGTCAAACCCATGAGGCAAAACCTAGATTTTTTTAGTCTGACAAAAAAGCCAAGGCTATGAAAAGATTTTAAATTTATTTCCCCCTCTCTCTAAAAAGGAAGCAAGCAATCAACTGGGAAAATGAATAGATTCATCCCAAAGTTAACACACACAGAGCCAGGAAATAATGTAACTGTATGGCTACATTTCCCATAGAAACAGAACTGGGCCAAACTGCAAAAATGCATTAAATACATCTTAAATACAGTACTTACTACAAAATACTACATTCCAGTATGGTTAACACACAATAGTTATGCTTCTCTTAATAAATCATTAAAAGTTCCAGCGATTTCCCTGCAGCCATGTAAGTGTGTGATTTGGTTTAATGCAATGTGACAATACCAACAGCTTTCTCAAGGATCTTATTTAAGCCTGCAATAAACAAAGGGAAGAATAAGGTGGCTGGCAGGACAAAGTCAAATCTCCTTGCAGTATTCAAATCCTGAGGGGAGGGAGAAATTTTCTTCTTTGTCCTCTTCCAGAATGCTCTATCAGATTAGAGACCAAGATTTCAGCCTCTTTTCTAGATCAAAAGTAGTTTAACCTCAAATATCTGTAATTCCCTGTTTTGTGCTTCCAAGTTCTACTACAATGCTATGCATATTACTTGTTTTTCTTCTTTCCTGATTGTTGTGTTTCATATAAATTGCTAACTCCCACACTCAAAAAAAAGGGTTACCACAAGTCCATGTACTGCAGACCACCAAGAACTTGACCTACAACACAGTTTAATGTCTTGCATCCTAGTAAACATTTAAAGGAATACACACTGGCAGAGCCAGCTGCACAAAGGTTGCCACCATGATAGAAAAATATTCCTTAAAAAAAAAAAAATATTCTTCTTTACTAACTAGGTTAATTGGCAGCTATTATGCACCCCTGTGATTGACTTCTAGAGATTTTCTAAACGTCTGGATGCTCAGAAGAAAAAGCAGTGCCCCACTCTGAGGAAAATAAGATGCACACTTCCAAATTCAGATCTAAACAAAAGACTAAAGAAACACAGTACTTGTCCCTTGGGTACAAAAAAATCATGTGCTAATGAAAATGGCAATATATACCTAAATAGATATGTTCTCCTAAAATACAACAATAAAAGAAAAAACCAAACTATGGAAGTGTACTGGTGCTTGGCCCTCTTCTTTTAATTAAACTGACATAGCTCATTCTATGCTAATGCTTTGGAGAAAATACAAATCCCTCATTTTAGAGGTTGAGCACCCAACGATGGCAGGAACTCTGGAGTCACCTCAGTACATTGTGTTTTCAAAGGAAACAAAAATTCTTTTGCTCTGATGTATTTTAAAGAAAAAAAGATTTATTCTACCCTCCAAAATAAATAGAGGGTCTGCTACAAAGTGCAGATGTTTCTGTCACACAAATACAGAGCACTCTGGCTCACCTCCAGCAAATCATTTCAGTTCATCCTCAGCAGGTGCTAAAGTGCTTTTCTGGACGGAGCCCTGAGTGCTCAGCACCTCGCAGTGTCAAGCTCAGAGGGTCATCACCTTCACATGAAGGTGAATTTTGCAACTTTTTCTTCTACTAAACTTTCAGTTAACAGTGGCACAGATTTCCCCAAAGCATTTGGTAAAATGGTAGAAAAGATTTCTGACAGCAGCAGCGGGAACAGGGGGTGTTTTTGAAAAATTAATCAGGCAGCTGAACTGGGTTGTAGTGCTATTTAATCAAAATTATAGTGTGCAAGAAGCTGTGCCCTAGAAGTCAAATACTTGCTATTGCTCCCATGGCTGCATAAGTGCCATAAAATATCTCTGAATTTAACAATGCATGTACACAGGTATTTAAGAAAGTGCAGCTTTCTCTTTTGGTAATGGTTCATATATAATTATAAAACATAATAACATTTTGGAATTTATGTGAGACATGAACACATTAAAAATTATAATCACATTGAGGATACAAAATTCAAGGAGCATTCTGTCAGTACCCACGGCAGAGTACACTTCTATAGAAATCCATGGAAACAAAGAAGTACTGCATAAAATTGGATGATTCACTCATAATTCGTTACCTACAACAAGCAGTTGAACCAGAACTCCAGAAAACTACATCCATGGCCAGAGGAATTCACATCCTAATGTTTCACTGAAGATGTCTATTCTCAGATACTTAAAGTAGAAACATAAAGAACATGTAGGACATGCTTGTACTTCAAAGACACTTCATGACTGTGCTCACACTATCAACTTCCTTAGGGATTCCTGATGGACCCAATAGCAAATCTTGTCCCTGCAGCCAACAAAATTAAAATACCAAAAATATCAATCTCAAGGGCCTGTTTCCCAAGAAGGAAAACATACTTTTCCTACCAAGAGATCTCTGAATCATACAAACAAAGTTAAAAAACTGCATGAGAGTACTGCCACAGTGTTTATATTCACAAAGAACATTCCTGTCTCACTAACATTTACGAACCCACTACTTTATTACTTGTAACTTCTCATGCAAACAGGAGCAACAAGAAGATTATTTTAGGAAGACAGGTGAACTGAGTTACACAAGGCTATGCCCCTTAAGAGAGGAATAGAAGAGAAAGGTGTTTGCAACACAGCTTGCCTGGGAAGGGGGATCCAGGGGTGCCCCCAAACACCTCTTTCCTACATGGAGATGTTCTGGGAGCTGCCAGGGGAACACAAACTCAGCATTGAGCACGTCACTGCTGAAGGGTCCCGTGCAGATCTATGCCAAGCATTATTATTCACTCTACTTCCTAACATGGAGCAAACTCCTCACAGCTGAGCATGACCCAAAGTGTAGAGAAGCCCAGCCAGGCAATCAGCTGAGACCTCCAGTCACCCCTCCAGCTGCCAGCACCCACAGGAATGGACCCAGTCCATCAAAACTCCCCATGTGCTCCTGCAGAGAGAAGTGCCCATTGACACAGGGGGCATTAGCCTGCAGCTCCCAGGCAGAATCCATGACCAGCCACAGCTGCTGACTGGCAGCAGCACAGCTCTGGCAAAGGCTCAGTTCTGCAGCTTAGTTCTGCTCAGAAAGGAAGCTCCAAGAGTGCAATCCGTGTGTTCTGGGATCGAGAAAGCCCTGACAAGCACTGGTACATCTAGGGAGACTGAGCAATGACAGCACTCCCCACTGATGGAGGAGTTTCAGCAGGCAATCCAGATACACCTCACAATCCAAGATGTCTTTCAGCAAAATCCCCCCACCAACCCCCTTTCCACAGACTGTGAGATACTCACACCTATGGGGACAAGAACTTCTGCTGCTTTCAACTCTTTAATAAAAAGTTGTGCTGTACCATGTAGTGTGGACTCTCCTAACATAGATCAACTTGTATAAATAAGGACTGCAGAAGACACCTGGGTACGTGACAGTGTATTTAATCAAGTTAACAGCCTTTGCTAGGGAAACCCCATCAAAGAAAAAGGAAAAGGCACAGAGCCCAAGAACACGACAAATGAGGTTACTGGTTGAGGAACGTGTCTTTTCTTGAGGAAGGACTTACACAATCAAAAAAAAAAAGATGGAAGAAAATAGTTTAGAGTGTTATTCGTCGAACAGCCTGATTTCATGTAGTCTAAGCAAAAGATTCTGCCATGTGGGAGGATTATCACAACAGAAATTTTTCAAAAGAGAAGGGCAGCCATTTTAACCAAGCTAATGAGGGCTTTACACAGAGATCTGCCACACAATGTCTGTGATGTGGGTGTCTGACCAAAGCTCCCAGTTCCCAGCATCTTTGCAATTCTTTCTGCTGACAGGAACTCCGGGATGCATTTAACAGATTCCTGCTTTTTCAAGGCAAAGAAAGAAAACAAAAAGGAAACAGACCTGAGTGTATTAAAGGTCTTGACAGATTGAAAAATTCTGTGCACGTGCTTTAGAAACTCATCATCTCTCAAGAAAGCAGCAAAAGATATAGTAACACCTCTTGGTCTCAAAAAAGGTTTACAATTCATTAGGTAAGACAAAGTACCTGGCATTAAACAACTAAGTCATCTGTAAAAACAGGCCAATATACCAGACATGATCCTGCATTTTATGAAAGTCAATAACACCTACTGAAAGATTTATTAATCAGTTTGATATTTGCTATATCTGTTTAAAAAAAAAAATTAATCTCATTTCTTTGACAGTGATACTGAGAATTTACCACATATGATTCCTGTGCTCTTCCTAGTGTATTTCCTGTATGTAATTTTTTGCAAGAATTAGGCACAAAATTACATATGGCTTGGTTTGGGTAGTTTTTTTAAATTAATTTAGTAACAAAAACATCAGACATTGAATTCTAGCTCTGATACTGCTTAAAGTTGTTCTACAATTAAGTCTATGCCAGAAAGAGAATTTTAAGTAGGGTCAGGAATGCTGGGCACTTGATGTTCCTTAGTCAACACTCAAAATCCTGTACCCGGCTGATCTAGTCTGCACACAATCATGCAGCCTTTTAAATTAACCTTATTAACCAAATCCAGCCAAAGTATGTGTAAATATAGACTGTGTAATCTAGACTTACAAAGAAGTCTGCACATTGAGAAGGGTGCTGTCTCTTGCTCTAAGCAAGCATGTCCTTTGAAAGGTCTTAGCATATTTCAGAATATTTTATCCTCACGATGTAATGGACAGCTTCACCCTTTCTGTGACACTCCAAAGGTCTCAAGTGTCTCATTAAAAGCAAGCCCGTGCTACTTGTGCTGCTTTTCCACATGTCTGGATTCCAGACTCTCTGCTCTCAGCAAGAGCTACTCTTTAGCCCTTTGGATGCTTCAGGAAACATGGGGAATAAATTCATACAGGCTGAAACCACACCTCCAAGCTCCTAATACAACATTAATGTAGGGGAGGAACTACAAGACTAAATACTTGAATTTGGGTTAAACTGACCTGTCCTTGGCCACACAGTAAACAACTGCTAACTCTGAAATGAGAATGCCAGAGTCCCAGATCTTCATTATCTGCCCTGAGGAATGCAGTCTTAAATAAAATATTCTATCTGTATTTCTGAGCAGGTAAAACAAGGGGAAGTTATGTTTATGGGACACGAATTGTGAGTTGCACAATTTATTTATTATGGGAATACAATTTATTTATTGTGAGAACAGAATTCCAGACTTCGTTGCAAAAATTAAGAGATGAATGTACAACCTAAGCAAGAGAGATTTTACCGTACACAGTCTGTAGAAAAGTGTTTATATCTATTTTCCATGTCAAAATAGATATGATAAATGGTTTCAAGTTTTCAACTTTTGAGTGATAACACTTAAATTCTGTAAAATGACATGTCAAAGGATATTCTTTTCCATGCAGGTCAGAAGGCCCAAGGATTAACAACTTTTGCTTCAACAAATACAGGCAAGTAATGAAAAACAAGAATAAAATAAAATGACAGGAAAAGAAGATACAAGCATAGCAGTATTTGTGAAATAACTTAGTGGTGGAATGCTATTTCCTGTTGAATTTTATACGATTTTTCTTCAAAATAACAGAATTAATCAACAGCCTTTATACATACGCACATGTGCATATACACACTCCCACATGCCCTTAAGTAAGCCAAGAGGTATTAGAGACCTGGATGCTTTTGAACACCCTACCAAGTGCTTATCTAAATCTCTAGGCATGTAAATACTTCTTAAGAGTCTAACCCAAGAGACTCATCAGAGAAGCACACAGGACTCAACACTGCCAAGATATGAGCTCTGTTTCATTTCAGATTCCAGTCACAAACAGCTGACAGCAGCTAAACTACTACTACTGCATTACTATAACTTAATGTCTTCTTTTGAAGAAATATTTTGTCCTTGAGTTTCATCTGGCACAGCAGAGCAAAGGCTTCTGTTATTTACATTCAAAAATAATTGCTGGATAGGCTGTGGGTATTTTCTTAATCAATCTATACATCCAAATCATAGAGGCATCAGTATGCCACAGGGCACATGCAGTTTGGGGCAGCCTCTGCGTATGGTCTGCAGTTATCACAAAGAGAACACTACAGATATTGCCAATATTTAAACTATTGCTTAGCTATGGAGTTACCTGTACACGTTTGGACCTGTCACTTCCTTGCAAACTACAATGTGTATGGCAAGATCCACAACACTGTGGCCTAATGCATTTCAAGCACGATTAAGAATTCTGACAATCAGCAAATACTTTTTTCACAAAAATAATCTAGATGCTTAAAAAGTACACAAGAAGTTGAATACTCTAAAAGGAAGGCAGACTTGTACAACAAAGCTCAGATTGATGGCTCCTGGCTTGGCAGCACTCTGCCAGTGCAAATGAAAAGATAACTTTTCAAAGAAACACTGCAGGATTATTTGCAAAGCAATGGCAACCCTACCTACTCAAAAGGCACATGTAATAATATTAAATTATACATACAAGTCCCATCTTTACAGCATTCTTTTTTCTGCAATGAATGCACTGATTTCTTCTAGGAGTCCACTATATGCCTCCTTTTCTTACTTCTCAAATCCCAGTTTTCTACACTTAAAAAATTAGCTCAAGCTGGCACTTCTCTCACCAGTATGACCAGAGCCAGAGTTTGCAAAATGAAGTTTTAAAGAAAACCACAGCAAATATTATTGCTTTTGGAAGCGTAGCACATTTAATGCTCCATAATAATTTAATTCTGAGTCCTATTCAAAACATTAGCACTTTAAATTCCTATAAAGAAGTTTTCTACAATTTCTTCTTTTAGCCTGAGGATCCCAGTTTCAGAGCCTCTGGTGAGAGGTGACCTGAAGCTGTACCAACCATCACAGTTCATACACTGGAGAAGAGCTGCAGGAAAGGAACACGCCCCTGGCAAGAAGGAATGTAGCAATTCAGAGCACTCCCTAAGCAGCCACTACCAGCTGAGTTCCCAGGGTCCCAGTGACAATTTAGACTGCTGAAGCTCCTGTGCAAGGCTGAAGTACAAACACTGCTTGCCTCCCTGGGAGAGAGACAGCAAAAGTGATGCTCCTCTGTCCCATCAGGTTAAATCAATGCCACAGGTTCAAATACCAGGACAAAGCCTGCTCTTTGTCAGGGTATCACCATCTCTGAGATTGAGAAAGAGTTTGGCTCGGTGCTCAAAAACTGAAACAAGAAGGAGGGAAGGGAAGAGTAAGGAAATCACTTTGCCACTGACACTGATCATGCTAGCCCCAGCTCTGGGCCAGGGCAGGCAGCTCTGTTCAGGAACTCACCTCCTGCACCAGGTTTTCCTGGCAGTGCCCTGGGTGTGCTCACCTCACCTTGCAGCACAGGAGTGCAGAGCTGTCACTCTCGCCCATCTCTTGAGTATTTCTACCAAGCTTTGTAAGTTTTCTCTCCCACAGAGATGTTAAGCTAGCCGTGCATCCTGAGAAACGTTGTTTTCTCCTCATTTACTCATCACTGGTACCTTAGCACCTTTCTTTTTTCCTTTTAGTCTCTTTTCACAAGCACTACTTCCATTTACTTTGTTTTTCTCTGTTGCCTCACTCCTCATTATCACTTCCCTCTTTTTGCCTTAAGGTTTCTTTCCGTTTCCATTTTGTTCTAACACTTCTCTTCACCTCTGCTGGATGGCCTGCTCCAAACCTGAGCAAACCTCATATACACACACTTTTTCCAGAAGGTCTAATCATGATGTTCATTCCAATGCTCAGCCAAACTCAGAGGTGCCAAGAATTGTTCAGCTGTTGTTCCATTTTTATCGCATAAGTGTCAAAAAACGTTCCCACAGCTAGGAGCAGTGGCTTGATAAATTGTTCAGAGAAATGATACTTAGGCAGGAAATGAAACCTTTCAGAATGACCAGTTACTTTGTGCATCCACGGATTATAAAAATTAATTCAACTTTCCATCTTAAATATTCTCTCACAAGCCAGCTCCTCCTTCCCTTTTTCCTGCTCGTGTCTCTCTTCTGTTCCCATCAAGAGATGCATATAATTTTGTTCTCTTCAGTGTTCTGTTCAGGAGTCATTTATTGGTACACTCTCATGCTCTTTTATCAAAGTACAAGACTGGTTTGTCCTGGTAACTTATAATTTCAACTCAAGGTTAAGAGAATAAAGAGTCCTAGGACAGAAATACAGTAGAGAACAGCCCAGAGAAGATCATGTACTTGCTGTTATTTTGAGAAACAGAAAATAACAAAAGGAGGAGGAAGAAAACAGCCAGAGATAAAAACTACCTTTGCTTTCAAGGAGGATTTCAATAAACCTTTCCTTGAAAACCCACCTTTTATCAGCTTTGCTTCCTATCACATAGATATGCACCCTTTATGACTTCACATTTCATTAAATTTGACCGTCTGCCTTTAAATTGCAAAGCACTTTCCCTCAGATGCCCGGACACCTGAACTTAGGAGCACAACAGATAAGCATCAGCACTTGCACTGACTGGGAACACTTGCCAAATGGCTTATAAAGTACTGAGTGCCAGGCCCAGAAAATGCAATGCACCTTGGTTCTAAATCACCTGCAAGAGTAAAGGCTTTTGATTAGAAATCTGTCACTTAGACAAAATATCATCAGAATGTATTAAACCCTTCATTTTTTAAATGGGACTTGAGTCTCCTCCTGCCTTCAGACCTGTTAGCAGCAAAACACTTTTTGATTTAAGCTTCAGGTGAGACCTACAGCTCTACCAGGTAATGTTAAAATACATGAGCTAGAAGCATACAGAATGTTTAATGTAATTGTAGCAGAAAATGTTTAAAGGAATATATTCCACCACTTAATAAACCTAAAAGGCAAAATCCTTTCTCTTATAATGCATACAGTATTTGTTTTGAGATAATTTTCTTTACAATTTTTTTTGACAGAAAAATATTAAGCAATCAGTAACCACATGCAGATAATTGTGGCAGGACCCTCAACTGTATTGTAAAAAGTGGGGTTTTTTTTATTTCTTTCCCATAACATAGAGCAGCTTTCTCCACTTCCTAATTACATGCATTCCTTATTCTTTTTAACCACTAGCACAAAGTTTAAATAATAGCCACTGAGCAGTGTGAAAGGAAATGTGTTGTACATTTAAAATGTGTTGTACATTTAAAGGAAAGAGCAGCTGCCACAAAGCAGACACTTGATTCCAGCCACAGAGACCTAGAACACCTCAATGGCAGTGGCCCAGCACTGCTCCAATAAAGAACAATTCAAATACAATTCTTCCCCCTCTGCTCTCCCATGGTCTCTTCACAAATGAGCTGGACCACCCAGTGATTAATGGAACTAGTTATTAACTCACCCAGACAATGTGCTGTAGCAGTATCATTATCCTGAAACTGGACTTTGACCTCTGGGTCCTACAGGCTCTTAAACCAGCTGAACTGGGGCACAGCCTCTGCTTCTAGGTCTGTAATTCTGAGACACATAGTAATTGTCTAAAGTCTTAAATGCTTTAAACTTGAAATCCCTATCAGACTTGGCATCCTTCCCAGGTAAGTACACTGCCTTTCTGAGTGCACCCACTAACACTGCAATTTTCACTTTAGCTGTTTGACCACAGCAGTGGGATGAAAAAGTAAGAAACATAGGCTTCACAAAGACACTTCCAAACCACAGTGCTTTTACACTTGATGCCTTTGGTAGTTACTGAACTTTGGAGGCAGTATTTCTACATATGAAAATATGAGGCCAGTATTTCTACATATGAGAAAAACAGCCACTCCAGTTTGACGACTGTACTTAGCCTTTAATCAAATCTTAAAAAGTATCGAAGAAAGAGAGTAAGGTCATGAACCCCGAGGAAATGAAGGCAAATGGCACCACTCATACAGGTCATTAGCATGAGATGGTACATACACCAATGCAATGCTATGTGCTTAAATTGGATGCACACAGATATTGAAGAAAACCAGTATCACGGACAAAGGAAAGTCTTGTCCATATATGAATAAAGTACAAGACTCTAGACTCTATAATGTGATTTTGCATTTCTATAGAGAGTGACTCATTTCGCACCAGGCGGTGACACGTCACACTATTACTGAGCACTTTAGTCAACTTGTCTGCTACAGCTATTCTTCAGCACATGCATTGTACAACAAAAACTACTTTGTACTGCAAAACCTTGAACTCTTCCTGACAAACCTCCACTGTTTCCTAAAGAACTCAATAGTGATGCTTACACATGCATTTATACATCTAGAAATTCAAAAGTCATTATAATTGTACACATCTCTAAGGGAAAAACATCTTCATAAGAACTCAAATGTAACTAACTAACCAATCTGAATTTTTGGACACAGACACATTATTTGCTCTGCAAGCCTACTTAAAAAATGTAACAGCGTCAGACTCAAGACTGCCCACTTTTCAGAAGAAAAGATACAGGTGCTTTTAATGAGAAAACCTGATTACATTAAAGTCTCTGACAGTAATTTAAATTATTGATGTAAGACTTTAAATAGCCAAGAACAATGACAAACCTGAAACCATGAATCTCCATGCTCCACATTTTTACTTCCATATTTCATTACGCAGATCTAAAATACTGTTCCCTAATCTGTTTGAAATCTTGTTTGTGAAAGTGAGCAACACCCTAAAAAGAGAACTGTAAAGCCATCAAAGGGCTGTAAAAAGATACTCGTAGTGATTATCCTTCCTCACTTTTTAATTTCACTGACTTCTCACTCAGTTCCGAACTCATGCTTAAAAAAACATTCTGAATTTCTTTGAAAAGTAAATTTTGGGGGGTTTTATTCTAAACTATGGTCTTCCATCTCATTATGTTGGCAGTTGCTTGTCCAGCCAATATAATGAGACAGAATGTGCACAAGCACTGCAGACAAGTAGAGTTAGTGGGTGCATCCCACAGAGACAGCCCATCCTCCTCAGGGTGACCAGGACAAGCAGCACCTCAGGGCCTGTCAGAACCATTTTCTGCCTCTCTCTCAGCATCTTGTTTCAGATATAACTGGGCAATATTTCATTCTGTTTCCTCTGCATGGAGAGGAGTTGGAGCTGTGAACGACAAGTTACACACTGCGTGCATTCCACTGGCTGTTACCACATTAACACTTCTTCCTCCCTCCACAGGTTCCAAGTGTAAAATTTCACTTGGCAGCAATATCACTCTGATTTGGCCTTAAAACAATCCCCCTTTCTGAAGCTGTTCCCTGTGCTTGTAAGGAAGGTGTGGCTTCCTTTTGACCTACTCATATATATCCACTGCAAAGATGAGAAAGGGTGATTGTACTATAAAACAAAATCCTTAAAATCAGAGATGTAAATAACCCCTTTACACACTTCCTTTCCAAGTAATATGAGAACCTTTCATATTATCTTATTACTCCTCACACCTGTGTGATTTAAGATGTTTCTATATTGGATGTCTCTCATGACTATATTTAAAAACTGCTTTTACAGATGTTAATAAGTAATTGTGAAAGAAGTTCCTTAAAACATTCTGGTTTGCCCAAAGTATTGAAAGAACAGAAGTTACACCACATTTTTTACTTGCTACCTTTAACAACATCACCCTAAGTTGTGTCTCTGTTGTACATCACTTGTCCCTGTAGTACTTACTCCAGCTGAGCAGAACTTCCCTCCCCAAACTCTCCTCTCAGTTGAAATAAAAGCACTCTTTCCTCCACTCAAGAAATGTGTTCCCTCTCTCCTTCAACAGCATTCTCAGTCTTTTGCTGAAGTCTGGCCAAAGCCTCTCAGACCTCACATAGCTTGAGGTGCTGCTTTCATCAGGAGCATCGCTTTTACCTACATCCAGGCTGATCACCATTTCACTTAAACCATTCAACTGTCCTGTTTGGACTCCAGGCATGCTGGATTAGGGACAGATCTTTTTGCCCTCACATGTTATATTATCATAATCACAACGTTCACCATTAACCCAGGGTGAGCTGGTAGCAGAGATTCCTTGTGGGCTCTCATTCAGAACTTCAGTGAGATATAAATCCCTTATAAAGCAGAATTTATTTTATTCTCCAAACAAAACATTCTAATAATCATTAAGGTACTTTCCCACAGCTGCTTAGCCTTCTCTAAATCCTTTTCATCCCTGTTGAGACATTGCCTCCATTTCCCTTGAACTGGTAGCAGCAACTCTTGTGTGCTGTGAGCTCTGAGCACCTGAAAGCTGCTCACACACTGGAGCTGGGTTGATTTTGAGATGGATAAGCTGCCTCTAACAGCTTAGTGTGTGTGATCACACAAGCACCCAGAGCTGACTCAAGGACAGGACCTAACCCTGAAGGTAGAGCAAGGCTACCACAGCCTAGCTTTAGGGTGATGCAAGTTGCCATTGAATTTTGTGCTGCATCTGACAGCATCCACCTGTTAAAGCTGACTGCACAAACATTATTCCTGCACATGCAGTGCAAAGGTGTGTTTACAGTGAGGGGGTCTGACTTCTTTAATGACCTCTCTACCCTAAATCAGTACACTTTACATTACCTTGTCCATTCAATACCTCCTCATTTCTGCTCACTTCATATGACAGCTGCAACTGCCACCAGTCTAGTGAAAATCTATGCTCTGCCTTGTTCTAGGGAATGTTGGCATATTGTCAGTCATAGTTCTGGAAGAGAGCACTACTCTGATTCATAGCTCCTAAGAGGAACTGAACACACTTCATGTTCCCAGAACATTATGTGACCAGTTCCAGCACAATGCCCTGGAATTAAACCCAAAAACTGGATCCTTCACTCTTTCCTCAGGTTAAACTACCTAGCTTATTAATGAAGATGGCTCCCACTGGCTCATGCAAAAGCCAACACTAAATACATCACTGATTGTAGCACAGGCCTGAACTCAGGAGGGTCTAGTCAGTTTTCAGCACACCAAGAGTCACAGACCTACCCACGGATGTAAAGCTGTACAAGTATTTTACACCTTACTGTAACCATAACCCAGTGTGGCACCCTGTAGCTGGGTCCTGCATGAAATCTGACTAGGTTAGAGTTGCTATAGAATAGCCAGTTGCACCATTTGCACATTACTTTTGTGAGAATAACATGCTGTTGCTAGTATTTCTTTCACACCATTTGAAACAAAAAAAAAAAGTCCTAGTTTGTCAAATAGGAGATCAAGCAACACAAAGATCATAGCCTGCATATGCAGAACAAGAAATTAAAATCCTTAAAACATGTAAATATTTTTTTCTTCTTAAAACATGTAACTGCACTGCATAATTCATGACCACCCAATTGCCCTCCCGCATTCCCATCACCAGAGACTTCTGCTTATTCAACAGCTTTACTGAAAATCCATTTAAATACAAATCAGCTGATCTAAAAGTTTTTTGGTTTTTTTTTTTTTTTAAGGCTGAACACATTGGGCCACCTTATTAGGACACCAAGCACTTACCCATCTTCAATGCCCATGCCCATGCACGATTAGAAAGATCACTTACACACAACTGATGTCAGAGAGCCCCGCCAAAGAGCAGGAACAAGTCATGGATAACCTAATTCAGTTTCTGTAAAGCCAGAATATATTCATATCACCTTTGCTGAAGTCACATTTATTCATTTACATTCAACACCAAAGCAGTTTATTTGACTCTCAATAATTTCTTGGCAAATAGTTTTAAGCACCAGTGCAAACTAACCACAGGAGAAATAACAAAGACAAGATGTGGGCATTTTTAACAGTGACTTACAGCTTTAAGCTCAAAGCTTATGTATTTGGGCCAAATATTTTTAAATTTGTCGAAGTTCAAGAGCTGCTAGCACTAAAAGATATGTTGCAAATACTCAGGAGTATTATTTTCAAAAGTTAGTATATGACTACATATTTATCTAAAGTAAGAACTTCCTTGGCAGTGCCATAGTTTAAAGTGACAGTTTTAGTGAATCCATTACCAGCAAAAATATGGTCAAGATCATTCCCTACAGAGCCCCAGGAGAGCTGTGCAGAGGAAGCAGAACAAGACTGTCAACAGAAGCTGTACACATCAGATACACCAACAGTCAAAAATGGTAATTTTAAGTTGATTTGCTTTAGAATTAACTTCTCCTCACATTAGCATGCTATTTCTCATCACCACATCTGCATGTTTATCAGCAAGTCTACATTTTACACATGAAAAGTGACAAATAATCTGTTTATTGCTCTTTCAGAAACTACTTTCCAGACAGTAATTCTTACAGAATACCATTCCACATAATCAAGTAAGAAATTTGTCCTTCAATGTTATTAAACTGCTGCTTACATGTTTTAGCACTTAAGCTGTGTGGATTTGAAATCACTATAAAATGGACAGAGAACTCCTTCTCATACCCTTACTTTTTAGTGAGCATTATTTTGATTTAAATGGCATCATTCCTACTTATCTGAGCTGCCAGTCCTGCAGCTTCCTGTGCTTTTGGTACACTGTGAAACACCCACATTCTTCTGCCACACAGTCAGGCCCCATTACATGATACTCAAGGCAATCTACCTGGTTCTGCTGTACAAGGATTGCACATTTTCCCTTGGAATCAGCAAGCATATTGTCTGTG
>VYZP01064809.1:0-10129 GCA_013400635.1 Hypocryptadius cinnamomeus | reverse complement strand
CCACAGGGCACCCACAGAGCACCCCTCCTGCGGGGAGCACCGCCCGGGTATCCACAGGGCACCCGCCGGTGGGGAGCACAGCCCCGGCACCAAAAGGCCAGTCAGCTGCCCGGTTTCATCTGTCTTATTTCCAATCAGGCTGAAAATGTCTCATTATGGGTCTGTCTCATTTCTTGTGGTTCAACGTAGCATCTCTGTCTGAGCTCATTAACCTCAGGTCCATTATTGTAGTGGTAATTTAATTATAGCTCTTAAAACATGAAGGCTCTTGCAGCAGTCCTGAACACACCTGGCTGGTGCTGTGCACCAGAAAAAATCCACCTGGTAGTGTGACTCCGTACCTGCAGTGATGCTGCTCAGGGTTCCAAAGGGCACAGTCTCTCACTCAGAAGAGCAGATAGACTAGAAAGAGCTCTGCTGAAAAGATGTTTTAGTTGGTTGGTTGGTTGTTATATGAGGGATTTACCAATTATATACTGAAATATGACTGTGTATCAGGAATGTGCTGATATAAATTAGAGATGTGGCTCTGCCTTCATGATAGAGCAATTCCAAGCAATGCTTAGATTCTGGGGAAGATAAGCTCTGTGATAATGCTGCTTGATCCTGGCTGTAAGGATACTTGGGAGTTATGATTCAGCTAGAACTTATGCAGAGACCTGGGGAGCAGTTCAGAGATAAGCTTTGCTGGCTGCAGCAGGGCTCTCTGTTACTCACTGTCATGCTCACTGCATTTTGATTGAGTTGGGAGAGAAAAACATTCAGAGTATGTTAGAGTTACTTCTTTAGAACAGCAAAGAAGAAAAAATACAAGAACTTTCATACTGGCTGTCACACTGTAATTTGGGAGAAAGGAATCGCTGTTCCCATTTCTTAGAAAAAATTATTATACCACTAAGAAACAAAGTGTAAAGACAAACACATTAATGAGTTAAGGATCTGGCTGTTACTTGACAAAGGACTCTCTGTAGAGGAGAGGCAGAAGAGACAGCAAAAAGGAGAGCACCAGCGAAGATTTGCTCTGGAAGACAAACTGTTAGGTGAAGTCCTTCAGGGATTTGGTAATGTTTGAAAGAAGCCTGCCATCACCATGTTATCTGGTGCCACCTGTGTCTAGGGAAAGAGCATTTTTGGCCTCCTTACAAGTAAACATGATTACACCACAGACACCTGATTTCAGCAGTTGTTTCTCCTCCCTAATTGAAACTGGAAGCAAGATGTTAACTGTCAGGTCCAAATTAGTTATGGCTTAAATTAGTGACACGTTTGTAGACACTTCAGGTGAGGAAATAAGGCCTAAACTAGGATATTGGAGCTCCATAAAAGGAATTAAAGCAAGCTCTTACTGTACTATGGAATTAGGGAGACAAGGCAGCTTTGGCTAATCTTCGGCTTTAGGAACGGCTGGACCAGAGCAAAGGAAGGAGTTTGAAATAAATCACTGTGGAGGGGAATGAATGGATTATGGAGTTGCTGTGGGTGTTAGCTGTAAAATTGGATTAGATAAAGAACTTTAGTAAGGCTGCATGTCTGCAACTTCTTTTTTTTACAAAAATTCCTGCTTGTAGCCCAAGGATAGCAGCCATATTGTGTCTGCTGAAGGGGTACAAGAATTTGCAAGTAGGAAATGCCCTGTGGAAATTTCACTTCATAGCCTAATTGCTCAGTGATACAGAGAAGGTGAAAAACTAATTAATGAGCCAACCTGTGTAGTCCAGGTGGAGGCACCCTGAAAGACACTGGTATTCTGTTCAGATACAAGTAAAAGTTATAGCTTGTAGCCAGCAAGACACAGTGGCTAAGGAATGTCTACAAGGCTTTATAATCACATAGTTATATTTCATGGGAAAAAAGGGATTGTAATTTGCTGGGTGATAATCCTTAAGTTTTATGCAAAGTTAGTGATTCAGTCTATAAGATGACAGCAATGAGAGATACTACAAAAAAATTTGGGAAGTGGTTCGGGTAAATGCTGATATGACAGAAAAAAAGCTTCTATTGAAGTTGTTAGAAGACAGGCTAGGGCATAGCACTACAAGGGCAGAGTGAAAAATGCTTCACAGAGGGGGCCTTCAGGGCAAAAGTTCTAGATGTCTGGGTATTCAAACAACAATTACATTTCCACTACTCAGGAAACATGAAAGTGCATGAGAGGAATTCATAATGGCTCCAGCATGTTACTGAATCAGGTGTGCTAAAATGGACAATGGAATTTGCACAAACTGAAAACTCCTAACTGGGCTCAAATCAAGGTAGTGACTAGAAAATATGCACTGCCTGCTCACATGGGAGAACTGTGCTTGAAAATTGGTCCTGTGAAATTCAAACAAGAGAGAGTCTTGAATAAAAGGTTAAATTTATAATTCACTTGCATTTCAGTATGGTTAATACTATGGGGAAAACACTCATCAGAAAGTCAACCTAAAGATATGACAAACAATTCCATAAGTGTTTGGTTTTCAGTGAACAAATCATCTTACTTGTAACAGCTGAAATTGCAGTAGCAGCCACACAAAGTATTAGGTTTCCAGCAAAACGAAAACTGAAGTATTTTTTAAATTATCTAGAGGCATCTTAGCATTTGAATTTACTTGGAATTTGAAGCCAACTACGTTCACATTCATTTGAATGTCTCTTAAAAATAATGAAAACTGTTGTTGAAATATAGTCTGGGTCTTTGGTTACCGCCATAAAAGAAAACATCAAAAAAGGGAGGAAAGATGAGTTTGCAATAAAATTCTATTGTATTTGATTCTGGGCCATGCTGACTACATTATTAAAGCCTTTTTTTTAATATATATTTAGGCCTTAAGGAAAAGATAAATTACTGTGCATCAGCTTATGATGCAATACATTTCAACACAAGGCATTAGAAGGAGACTTTGGATGTACTCACCTGATCCAGGGCAAGAGCAACTACAAACAGTGAGCAAGACTCTCAGACATGGTGTGATATCCATTAATGGTCTGTAAGGATCACCTGTGTGTAATGACAGTGCAAATTACCTAGTTAGTTTTCATCTTAGTTGTCAAAATTGTGGCAATACACTGTGTTTTTGGTCACAGGAAGAGAGCATACTTGAAAATTATTGTTAAGAAAACAGGCATTTGGAAATGATCCTCTAGGAAAACGATGCCATTTGAAAGAACAGTTGGCCAATAACCCACTCTACAAGAGCAAACTTGTAGAAAGCCTTCAAAGTAAAGCAGGCTCAGATTCACCTAGTATGACAATTCTAGAAAAAAGAGGGGATTACTAAACTCAAGTGACACTGATTCTTAAGTTTTGACCCAAGAAAATGAAGTAGTATAAAACATAGTGTTCCAGAGTGAAATCCAAAGGACTAGAACACGTGGTGAAATCAGTCCCAAATGTCATCCATTTCATTAGCAGCCTTTCATATATTTAAATTAAACAATTATTTAAAATTAAACAAAAAGAATTGGTCACACAAAGATGTGTCCATGAGCAGGAGCAAGCCAACACTACATTTTTGTTTCTAGAACACAACCAAGCAATTCTGCAGATCAGCACATTCTGCACAGATCAACTGGCTCAGGTATCTCTGAAAGGGCTTTACATTGCAGTATACATTTCATAAGAAATCATGAGAAACGGAAAACAACAGACAGTTTTCCCTCCACAGCCAGCACTGGCCAGCACTTGGAACGCTCCTCATTCCAAAGGGACACTGCTGGCAGTTAGAGCAGGAATATGTGACCCTGGGGCCAGCAGACACTCTGGCTAACCTACTGCAGTTGTTTAGGATGCTTATGTTTGCTCCCCAGATCTTCTAACTAAATGTAGCTAGTGAATTATTTTTGGCACATGTGACTGTTCTTCTCAAGCTGACTTTCCATATGTGTTGCTTTACCATTATGCAGATCTTTGCTTTTCTTGTCTCCTTCCTGTGTTTGTATTCCACATGCTTCTCCATGATACTGCACATACCTTCTGTCCTCACTTTGCTAAATCTCTGGCTGCTGTTCTGCAAGTGTCAATAACAAAACAAAAGTTTGTTAGGTCTTATGCCATTAATAAAGATGGTTCTAATTATGTGTTTCTTTTAAAAAGACATATAAACAATTCAGGTGAGTTCAAAACCTAGACAGAGAATTTTTTTAAAGTTACATATCTGTACAATCTGTACTTTAAGTAGATACTCTAATTTTAAACTCACCAATCTCTTTTTTGTGTATGCAGCTCTGTCATCCTGAAGTTTCTAAAAATTAGCAATCCTAATCTTGCAAATTATACCATGTGGACGGACTCCTGGACAGCTCCAGCTTGGAGATCTTGTAACTTTTAGGTGCTTATGTTGCTTCTGGTATCACTAAAACAAAAAAGGTTTTGTAATTAACATATACCTGGGCACTCAGTGCTCTCAGACAACACTAGGCTGCTCAACAAAAATTAGTTATGTGTGTAAATTGAAATAAAGATGTGACTGTCCAAAGTTACTCCACAGTGGAGACAAACCTGAAAATACTGGAGTGTTACTAATCCAGGATACACAGAGCATTTTTATTTCCTCCTCACTTGCAGTTTTCAATTTGACAAATCATTGGAAAAAACCTGAAAGATGTTTTCTTTTGAATAAGTCCATTGCCCTAAATGGAAACATTTCCATTTTCTGACCAAATTGGAAAAACACCACTTAAACTTTGAGTCTCATTGTAGTCAGTGCAGCAGCATTACTTCCCAGAGCAGCTGCTCCATCCTCTGTGAAGTGTTGCCTCCAGGGCCTGCGTCCCCCAGGGCAGATCCCTGCGTGGGGCTGCTCCACAGCAGCCGTGGGAGCCGCGGAACCGAGAGCCAGCGTCCAGGGGGAACTGCTTCAGGGAGGTACAACAAGGTACCTCCAGGAAGGGCTGGGCTGGGGAAAAAAACCCTCTTTTTTCTATTGGAAAATACCAAAAATAAATATGTGGCCATTTCTGAAGTGAAATTTCTTAACCTCTCTTCTGGGGAAGGAGAAGCAACCTATTGCAAAACCTATTTGATTTAAGAGAAAAACAAATGTTGATAATAATAATAAGCAGAGAAGGAACATCTCTCTTTGAGGCGGCCTTTTTAGAGTAGCTATGTTCCTTCTTACGAGTAAGGCAAAATAAACTTTTGATGAGTCATTGTAACAATATGGAGAAATGTTGCTTTCATTTAAACAGGTTGCATCTGGGTTCTCTGTGCTGCTGATTCGCAGGTGACAAAATAAAGGTACTGATTTTGTGCATACAGCTGCCTGTGTTCTTCAGAAAATGCTGAGACTTTCATGACTGAAAATGCCAGCACAAAATATGAAGTTGAAATGTTGCTATAAGAGTAGCACTAGCTTCAGAAAGGTGTGAAGGATATTCATAGTAATGTTAAAATTACCGTATCATCAACTATGGTATCATTCTGTTTCAAAGCAGACTGTTGTACCATGCTGGTGTAAGCTGGATCACATTTGCTGTCTGAAATCCCATCTAGAATTTCATGTCATTGTTATTCAGGTACAGGACAAAGGTTTAAGTAACATCTTAGTAAGTCTTGATCTTTATAATGATGTTTTTCAGTGGAAAAAAGGCCATACTGAAGAATAGCACATACTGCCTTGACTTGCTTAGAGAATGCAATGCACAAGCTTTTAAAAGTCACTATTAATTCAGCTTTATCTGAGAAAAAAAAATATAATCATCAATAAATCTGAGTAAAAATCTGCAAGGACACAGATTGCCTGTAGTGAGAGGAGACAAATAGTAAAACGAAGTAAAAAATCCAGTGGTTTATCTTCTCCTTGTGAAAGTAGATGCTTAATTCTATTTTAACTTGCTTTATATTGCAGAACAGAAATTTTTATCAACTCTGTGACACAGAGTCCTTATATAATACACAATGTGGACATTTCAGAGTTGGACTGATTTGTAAAAGCAATTTGAATATCAGTAAGTATCTTGTAGCAAGATTGTGAATATTCAGGCATACCTGAATTTAACAAAACTTCTACAACATAGATGTTGTTTTGCTTTCAGTGTAATTTAATAGGTCTTTTGGGATCTGCCGTGTTTGAACATCTGGGAAACATCACATGTTGTCTGTTGATCAATGAGGCAACAGGAAAGGCATGATGTGACACAGATGTTAAATATGGCAATACTCCATAGACCAACTGGATCACAAATGGCAATGATCAGACTTTGAAAAATCTGATTAAGATTCATTG
The DNA here is from genome assembly GCA_013400635.1 of Hypocryptadius cinnamomeus. Taxonomy (NCBI): domain Eukaryota; kingdom Metazoa; phylum Chordata; class Aves; order Passeriformes; family Zosteropidae; genus Hypocryptadius; species Hypocryptadius cinnamomeus. Next base: position 3,923 of record VYZP01064809.1, on the reverse strand, counting down.
ACTGGATAAAATTCAACTGGATTTTTTTCCCCCTCCGATTTCCTAACTGTTCTTATAACAGTATTTAGTGGGTATTATTGTGGTCAATGAAATATTGCAAACTGGCTTATTTGGAGGAACAAAACGAGGTAACTGAAGACAAGGACTTTTACTATCAAATACTTTACAGGAAGATGGATATAACTTGCCAGATCCCTGCTGTCTCATCATGAAGATTAATGTCTACTACTGGAAAACTCTGCCACTTCTCGTAAAACAAAGAATATATAAAGCAAATTTATTGCATTAGTTCAAGCCTCAGTTAATTGACTAACTGCCACTATAGAAAGAAACCTTTTTCTCTCTCATATGCAAAAGAGAAATTGTGTATACGAATTCCTTTAACTGTTACCCAGGAATGCCACCTCCTGGCTACATATAGAAACGCCCTTTGAGAGGCAGAGGGGAAAAAAAAGCAGCTTTCGTTCTGTAGTTTCCATAAAACCATTTCAATTAAATATATTTTAAAAATGTGTGAAACACAGGCATGCCTCCTGTCAGACTTCCTATCTTGCTCGTTGCAATGTAAAGGTACTCAGATATTTACTTTGCTAAAGAAATTGTGTGGTTTAAAATAATAAACACACCTGACACTGACTTTCTGTAGAAACAAGCTTAAAGCTGTTGTATTTAAAGGTAGCAGCTGAATCAATATCACGAATGAAAATCTGACCTAACTGAAGCTGACAGGACTTTTGCCACTGACTTCAGTGGGGCCTAAACTTTCAGCCTGTATTTTTTGAAAGTTGCTCTTATGAGCTGGGTTCAAATTGTCAGAAGTTTTGAAGGAAACCAGACGTATCTTCTGCAATTCAGTGGGCACAGGATTATCAAGGGGAAACCAGCTGTGCAAAACAATGATGATAAAGGTTTTCAGAGTCAGAGATCTCTCCTTCCCTATGATCAGACCAGATTAACTGTTGCTTTTATTCCTTGAACTTGTCCAAAAACAGACTTGTTTGGTGTTGCTAGTACAATAATATGTTCCTTGAAGCAACCATATTATCGTGCTGCAATGGACTCCCAAATTAAAGCAGAATTTTACTCTGGCTGCTAGGATGATACACAGACAGTAGGACAAACAAGCCAGGGAATTTCTCTCACCTGGAAAGCAAATAAGAAGCATTTCTCCAGTGCATGAAGGAGACTATTTGGGCAGACAGCAAATGAAAGCTCCTGCAATTACAGATTGCTTTAACTCTACTGCATTTAGCTTCTGCCTTTTCTTTTTTACCTAAATATTACAGCTGTGTGATCTCGAGACTTAAATTCTCTAGTTCATAGGTAAAAATAATTTCAGTGAGCCCAATCCTACACGTAGATATTTCAGAGGGAAATAGGATCTTTTTGGTTCTGCCCATCAGTTTCTTTACTGTGTCAAGTATGACATGGCAGAAATGGAAATGCAAGCTGCCAAATCACTTACCCTCAATGGGGACACTGGACTGCTTTAATTTGCCAAATCTGTGATTCTAATATTTTTTAATGTTGTCAGATGGGCAGTAATTTCAAGAATTCAGTGGAACAGCACCTGTTGGAAGAGGTTAAAAATAATGAATGTTGTGTCTTAATAATAGATATCTGACATGTTTGATAAACATTTTTGGTACCATTAAAAACTTTCTATCTAAATACAGAAGATACAGGATGAAAATTTTGAATTTTATTCTTTTTCCTTTTTAAAGTTGTATTAATTGTAATGAGTTTGATAGGCTGCAGATGTGTGGTTCTTCTACAATAAATAAAAATAACACGAAGCTTCATCTATTTTCTTAATCCCTTCTTTGGAGGAAGAAAATAAAAGAGATTAAATTGAGATTAAGCTGTATCTCTGCTGTTCCTACAGTGGCATACTTGCTTGTCTTTCCTGATGTGTCACTTTGAAACCATGACCCAGGCAGTGGAACGTGGAAAGCAGGTACCCACTTACTCAATCCATCTATACAAATGTCCACAGAGTTTGCTATTTCTCTCAGCTGCCTTCTGAGAAAGCTGTAAGAAGCTATTTATAATTTTGACATGTATACTAAATTTTGGCAAATATAATAAGTAATGGAAAGCACATTTGTGAATCCTACTTTTCCTTTTTTTTTTTTTCAACTTTGACTTAAAACATTACAGGGCTTCTAAGATTCTTACAGAACCATGCTTTTTCTTTAATGAGGGTGATTATGATCAGGGTGCCAAAGGTGATTATGATCAGGGTGCCAAAGAAATGATAGTTTGTGTTGGGTGACTTTGTGGGGATTTTGAGAGGAAGGCAGGGTTGAGGAGACAAGTGCTTAAGGGAAAAAGAGAAAAATGTTCCAGCATTAAACTGTTCCAACAATTTGCTCTAATATTAGTGATACTATCTCCTATCTGTAGATGGCAGTGATCTCCCACTGCCTGCTTCAGGAGGAAAGGGGGAATGGTGGTGGTGAAATCCTAAAATTAAAAACCACTGTGCTAAACAGATGTGGGGAAGAGAAGTCATAAGTTATGGGAAAGTATATGCCTTACTGTATTTCATTTGTGTGATGAGATGATGTGTCATGCCATTGAGAATCTATTAATTTCTGTACCAAAGGATTTTGACAACAAATTCCAGAATATTGTGTTTTTAAATTTATCTATGATTAAAACCCTTTGTTGGCTTTCTGGAATTCTTGTATGCACCTTAGACACATTTCATTATTTTAAATATGTTTATTCAAATAATACCTGGTGTTTTCCTACCAAAGCCCTCTGGGTACTTAGCTACCTCCTTCATCAGTGGTTCAGCAAGTCTATTATCCATTTAATTTTTAGATGTTTTTCTCTTGACACTTGCATTAGTTTTCACTTTCATTCAAATAAAATGCAGTAAACAGTGTGCAAGTTTATCTGGATATACTTCAGTGAAGGGTGTGATGTGAAGCTGACTGAAAGCAAAGAGTTTTTATTAATTTCAGTAGGTTTATGATCTTGCCTCACAAAATCTACCATCCTTGGTGATGGGCAGAGACAATCTTCAAAATACAACATATAGTCACTATTTTCAGTTGAGGATTGTTTTTATCTTAACAGTTCTGCCTGAAGAATTTCAAAATATAATACTTTTCATAAAGATCAGACTATAAAAACTACATTTTTGAAGTTCTATTTCAAGTGTCACACGGGCTTCTGGCATCAGATTTTAAATGGAATCTAGACACATAAATGCAGATGAGGAGCCTAAGAGGATTTCAAACACCATCTAAATAGCATTTTTAAATCTGCTTCTGAAGTTTATAAATATCAAGGAGATTTGGGGTATTGTGGGGCTGAAGATGCCTCCAATGCATGTATATGCAAAGTGGACACAGAGAAGTACCTAAGCCAGTTATTTCTTATGAGCCTTTGTTTTTAGTAGAAAGTGAATCACTGCAAAGAGGAAGAAAAAAACCCAAAATATTAATCTGCTTCTAAGGCAGCCCAGCCTAGTAAATGGAATGAGCATTAGATACCTTAGAGTGCCTTTGAGACATTCCTCAGCAAATCATGAGCAGCTATCTGTTTCAGCTCCTTCCATTTAACCCTAAGTCTCACTCCTTGCTGCTGAAAGAGGTTTTGCAATATCAGCACAGCTCATCTGCAGCCACTGCTGTTTCACTGCAGTCGAGCACAGGCTTGTCATTAGTATGACCAGTGGCAATTTTGACCTCTAGTGCAGAAAGCCAGCATAAATTACTGTGCATTGCCTAAATCCTTTTTGGAAAGCTTAGCTGGGAGTTTTGTCCTGATGCACAGGAATCTATCACATCCAGTATGCTCTGGAATAAAAAGGACACACATTCTCCATCCCAGTGGCAGGATTTCCACACTTTCCAGTAGTAAGACAAAACCATCTACATGGCATCACTGTATTAAAGCTTTATATACAT